>VZRN01004865.1:1147346-1198953 GCA_013397935.1 Dasyornis broadbenti | reverse complement strand
CATTGTTTTGATTTCTTCTTAAATATGTTTTTCACAGAGGTGTAACCAACATCTCTAATTGGCCCAGCCTTGGCCAGCAGCGTGTCCGTCATCTCAGAGCTGGACATGGTGAAGGCTTCGAGAAGCTTCACAGAGAAGCCATCTTTGTGGCCCCCCCAACTAGAAAAACCTGGGCCAAGCTAAACCACGACAACTTCATAGCTCCCAGTAGCTGTTCTGACCTGTGTGACAGAGCACAGAACCCTATGTTTGTTAGGAACAGCTGAATATTGATTGGCTGGTCTTAGTGGTGAACATGGAGTTGAAAATGCCTGTGTTTTTCGCAGTGCTTTCCTACACTGGGAGTGCAATCCCTTCCTGAGACTTCTTTGTCCGGAAACAATAATTTGGTGTCTGAGAGGGCGTATTAAGTATATAATGGCAGCAAACAAAGCTAAATTAGCTAAAGGGGAGAAGAAGTCTTTCATCAATTAGTAACTAAAAGTTTTGTTGGGAAGGACAGATTGTAGACCAGACAAATATACAGGCTGCATATAACCTTAGAGCCATGCTTGAAGACACTACTTCTTTATGCAGGACAATAAAAGCAGTTATCCTCTAATGCACTGAGTTGATTCCATGGTGCTGTAGGAAGGCACTCTTATCTGTCTGTCTTGTCTTTCTTGAGAGTTCGTGCTTCAAGCTGTTAACACTACATGGCTGATTGTAAATATGGTTATATTTAACATAAGAGAAGCATGTAGTCAGAATACCATGAGGAAAGAGTGAATGAAAAAGATGCTGAAATCTGTTACTTATGCATATTATAAAGTAAGGGGTCTGCTCTGTGTTCTTCTGGTTCCTTTCTCCATCTCCATAAAATAACTCGTCTTCACTTTTTTCATAATTTTTTACACTCATTTCCCTCATGAATTCCTGTTTCTGCCTTTAGTTTTCTTTACCTATAGCTTATCCTGTCCTAACTTTGCCTACCTTTATAACATTTATTTCTCCCTCCCAGTAGAACTGTTGCACAGTTTACTACTCTTCCATAACTAATTCTGTATGTGGTTTTGTGCCTTTTTTCTGCTGTCATTCTGTCATACTTACAAGTTCTTCAGCAAATGGGACATTTATAACCATGTGTACAACAGAACTACTGTGAATTTTACCCTTCATATAACCTCTTCCTAATAAATATGATTAATATTAAAGACCTACTGCTATCCTAATATACAAACTGTACTGAAATTCAAAATTTGAGGGATACTTGTATAAATGTCAACTCCTAAAGTTGTAACATTTTAACATTGCAAATGTCAATGTATTCTAAGTAATGGTGTTTTCCTCTGTGTGAAGTATATTATAATCACTAATGGATGAATCTTAAAATTTTCCAAAGTTCACAGAAGTTAATCCAAACTTTGTATGCTCTTAAAAACTACTGATTTTTTTTGTTTGTTTTGTTTGCTTGGTTTTGGATTTTTTTTGGTGTGCAAATAGAGTGGGACTCAAGGTGGCTCAGGATTAACTAAAACAATGCCAAAGCAGTCAAAATTAAAATCCAGATTCCAAGTAATTTGGGTAGTAAAGCATTGCTTAAAGTGTATGATTGAAGATTCTCATCAGATTAGACGTCCTTATGCGGTCATGGAAAAAATATTAGCAGCAGAAGCCTCTCATTCATTATACATGCAATTACCAAAATTGCATGTGAAAGAGAGCACAGGGGGGACGATTTTGACTCATCGGTGAGCTAGTTGAAAAAATTGACTGATGAAATTCAGGTTTGCCATATTTATCTGCTCAATTTCTTTCTTCTTAAATGAAAATCTTTAAAGTGTGATTGCAAGAGCAGGAGCAGTCCTTCCCACAGGCAGTGTTTCTCAGTTTTCGATACTGGGTTTTCCAAGAGGTAGACCAAACATGGGCAATCTTTAAAAATCATGCTTAAAGCAGAAGGTATATCTAATAATTCCTTTAGATTTGAACGGTTTCTCTGTAGTCAAAAGAAGACCGACTTGAGTCAGCAAAGGTCGACCCCTATGCGGTATTCCAGTCGAGCATAAAAGTTGTTTCAGATGCAGAGCCAGAACCAATATCTTGTTTGTTATGATTTTTTAGACATCTGATTCAATCAATGCATGGATGCATGTTTTATGTGTGTCCTTAGCATGAATGAAATTTGTGTTTTCAATCCTAAATTGACTAGGAATGTGTGAATCAGCTAAACGCAGGGTTATCTTAGATGTGAGAAAGTGGTAGTTAAGTCCAAATATTCGTTATTAAAATAATTTGTTGGTATTGTTTTGCTTTTTAATTTACTGGCAAAAAACCCCCAACCCTGAAAAAGTAGCTACTGATAGGAAAAAAAGTAGGGAAAAATAATTCTGATTCATGCTTAAAATAATGGAATAATTTAGGTTGCAAAGGATTTCTGGAAATCTAGTAATCTGATTATCTGGAAATCCAATCATCTAGTTCAACCCTCCACTCAAAGCAGGTTCAGTTAGATCAGATTGCTCAGGGCCTCAGCCAGGGCAGTTTTGAGCATCTGCAAGAATGGAGATTCCAGAGCCTCTCTGGGCAGCTTGTTTCAGTCTGTTTGACCACTGTCATGGTTTAAGAAAATGTAATGTATGTCTAACTGGAAATTCCTGTGTTCTATTTTGTATTCATTGCCTCTTGTCCTGCCTATGAGAAGAGTATGGCTCCATATTCTTTATATACCCTCCCATTAAGGTAGCTGAGGAGCTCCCGTTAGGCTTCACTTAAGGCTGAATAAATCAAGTTTTCTGAATTTTTTTAATATTTCGTATTTTCCAGTCTCCTGATGTTCTTGATGATCCCCTGATAGACTTGCTCCAGTATATCAATGTCTTGTACTGAGAATCCCCGAAGTGGCACAGCACTCTAGAGGCAGCCTCTCAAGGGCTAAACAGAGGGGAACAATCATGTCCTTCAGCCCAAAAGAAGTGCTTTTGTTAACGCAGCTCGGTGTGTGGCTGTCCCTTGTCCCCGCAGCATCATACTGCTGGTTCATGGTTGACTTGTCCATTAGTCCTCAAGTCCTTTCCTACAAAGCCATTGTGTGGAGTTACTTCATTCCAGCTGCAGAACTTTACATTTGTCTAGACTGAGTTTTGTGAGTTTTCTGTCAGTTCAATTCTCCACCTTTTCAAGGTATCTCTGAACAGCAACCCAGTCCTTCAGCATGTTCATTATTGCCAGCAGTTTGGTGCACACTTTCTGACAATATCACATCAATCACTGAGCTCATTAATGAAGAGGTGAAAAAGTACTTTGTACCACTGATGACACCCATGTGAACCCAGCTAATTTTCCGTACACTTTATAGTCTGTTTATTGAGTCTCTACCCCATCAGTTTGGCTATAAGCATATTATGGGAAAACAATTTGCGTTGTTTCTATCTCATGGTAACTCCTAGAATTCTGTTTTTTCCCTTTTGATTTATTCACAATTAATGAGAGTATAACTATTCTTTTAATCTAAATAAAACTGACATTCTTTAGGAAGTGAATAATAGATCAAGGATACATTTGTATTATGAACATTGACTAAGCTCAGGTCGGTCAATATGTGATGAATTCTGTGGTAAAGTTTTAGCCTAGCTGTATGTTATTATTTATTACAAGGTGAGACTGACCAAGACATGAAACACAGATATGAGGCGTCATGACTGGTTTATCTTTTGGGGACTATATATAGGGACAAGAAATGGATGCAAACCTCTTTCTCTTCACAGTAAAAGCTAACTACTGTCATGGAAGGACACGTTTTAATTGCTGTCCTTTAAAAGTTAGTTTCATGTTTGGGAAGAAGAGTGGGAAAGGGCTGCATGACAAACTGTCAAAATCTCTCTAGAGATTATTCAAAATTTTATCTTCAATAGCCTCCTCGTACAGTAAACTGATCTTGATAAGTTGATGTAGCAAAAATTAAATGTTAACTGTGGAATACCTTTACTGGATGAACTAATCTATAGATGAAAAAATGCTTTTCCATTAGAAAAAATATTGTTGTAGCTACCCGTGATAGCAGTATTCTCTCAACCCTAATTGATTTGATTTAGCAATCAGATGAAACAGCGAGAAAGCTTCTTACCAGCCTTTCTTAGCTATGATTTATCTTCATTTGTCTGGCTCAAGGAATGCTGACTATCTAATCCACATGTAGAGACTGCTCTATTTTTAAATCTGTATCTCTGTGTCCAAGGCAACCGTTTGAAGCCAAGGAAATCCTAATATCTGCAGAAATTATTTCACGTATGCATGAGTCCAGCTACAGCAGGCTATCTCTCAGGGTCTGTCAGATTATCAACAGAAACATATAGCAATACAGATATCATGATTTTTGCTCCATGGGATTAAAGCTAGCAACAGCTGTTGAGGATTTAATAACACTGCATATGTTTAAACATAGAAGTCTGCTCCTTTCTTTTGCACTCATTTTTCACTTCCTTAAAAAATAAGTTTTTTTTTTTATTTCCTGGGGTTTAGCTTTTATTAATAGATTTGCCATATTAATTACAGCAACTATTCCAGATTTCACAAAACATTATTATAGTTGATCAAAGTGCAAATGCTACATACATGCATTTGGTCTAATTAGGCGACTCAGTGCTTCATTCCTGATGTTAACCAGGGCTTTGTGATCAGAAATAGTACCAGCAAAGTGTCCTAAAAGCATATTGAAGACCAGTAAAGTAGGGCAAAATAGAATCCACAAACTCCTTGACAAACTCACTAAAAACATTGTGAGGTACTTACTTTGGCAACCTACGAGTGATTCATAGGCAAGGCAGTGTAGCTATGCACTTCTCAATTTTTTTTTCCACTTTTCATTAAAAAAGGGAAAGTGCAGGTATATACTTCACAAAAAATAAGGTTTACAGCGATCCTCCAAAAGGTTATAACCTTCTTCCTCATGTTTTAGAGGTACATACACTAGAGCTCTGAAAAAGTTTCATGATAGTCGGCGGTCTCTTGATAGTAGTTTCATGATAGCAGTTCTCTTTTGAGGAAACTGAGTTGTCCTAAGAAATGAATTCAGAAAACAATTAGAGGAAGGCAAGAGAGAGAAGGACAAGAGAGATCATTACTCAGCTTGTTCTGAATTCTTGTTATTCACCTAGCAATTTATTGGAGTTGATTCTTATTTGACTTTCTCTTTTGGATAATGTTTAATATGTTCTTGTACAAAAAGAAAGCATTCTGATTTGGAAGTGATTCTTCCAACCATTTAACTTTTAATTTTCTTCACCATTATGAATTGTATAGTCAAAAGAGTAGGAAATAAATCCTGTTCATTACACTCTTTTGAGTTAAAGTCAGGAGGAAAACGGCAGTGTGTGATATTACTGACCTTATACTTCCCATAGTTTCTTGAAGCATTTCTTGAACCAAAAGTCCACAGGTACTTTTGGTTTAGTTTTATAAATAAGTACTAAAAATAATGTTTAATAAATTGATGCCTTATACTCTTTCTTACCAACTCCTAGTGTTTTTATTTATCTATATACATTTGTGAAAGTTAGTTGACTTTTGCCTGAAGTTTTGCCACTACCTTCTGTTAAACTGTGAAGGTCATTATTTTGTTGAAAGTAATCAGAAGTAATAACCCAATATAAGTTCAAAACTGCATTTTACTTCTTAAAAGCTTTTCATATCCTTGCTCTTTCTACTCCTCCATTAGCTGTCTTCAGCTGAATATAGCTATTTTCTTAATGGTACCTCCGTCTCAGAAAGGTCGTGGCAAGAGGGAGCTAATTGAGGAAGTTCTTAGTGTTTAACTGCCAAATATTAATAACTTTATAAAGATTGTAGGATCAAGCCAGAAAAACTAATATATTTTTATAACATCAGCTGTGACGTTCAAGCCAACACCAGGCCACAGTAACAGGGTTGTTTTTTTTTTTTACTAAAGGATGTTGTATATTATTCAAATAAAAATGGTTTAATTTGGCAAAATTTTCTCCTATTTCTTTGTCCTGTACATGACTATCCTAATTTACCCTTAAGAATTATTGGAGATATGACTCTTCTAACCATGCAATGACAGAAGAAATTTTTAAAAGACAGTACATTAATTTAAGGGTAGAACATAATGATAGGTGGTTTGAGTATATAAGAGTAGCATGAAAGGCTGACAAAGTCTTTCAGACTGTATCTAAAATTCTTGAAACAAGCTGAAAAAGAGATTTTTAAAACTCACTCAAAATCTGCTGCTATTATTTTAAAGGTATGTTCAGCTAATTTATGTAGATATTTCTCAGCTGTATTTCATTTTTGTCGTTTCCATTGTTTGAGTCTATTTTTTCTTACTATTTCTTTACTTTTCTTAAAGCAACTTATTTTACAGTTTCTTTATCCATCTTTATGTGGAACAGTTTAACTTGTTTCTTGCATGGCTTTAGAAGAATCTGCAATTCTAATGAGTATTGCTATGAACTATACAAAAGCAATTTCATTAAATTACCAGGATAGAAACAAGCTGGGTAGATAAAAGGCTGCAAGATACTAAAAGCTGAAATACTTGTTTTCTTTTTTAAAATAGATTTCTGAGACTTCTGAACAGATTCTAAAGTTTTCAGGCTAACTTGTAAGTATAGCCATAATGTTTCAGCAGCTTAATTAGGTATCCTTTAATGTAGTAATATTGGCTCATGTTCATCAGTTTCAAAAACTGACAGGTACTTTATAGACATGAAACTGTCATGAAATATCTAACACAAATTGGCTAAAGCTGTAGTATTTTTATGTTGATTGATATGCTTAATTTATGAAAGCTTTTCATGGTAATCTTGACCAGATGTTCAGTTTAGTTTGTAATTTATCACACCAGATATGTTGTGATGTGGAGTTGGGAAGAGAGCTTTGGGAAGGGACTTCAACCATTTCGATTGTGCTTCAGGCACATCACTGAATTTTGATCAATTCATTGCCCTTCTCTCTGCTTTTTCTTACCTTTCCTTATAGATGAGTACAGAAAACAGAGTGCTGTTGTGACAAAGTTGTTTGGTGGGTGCCTGGATCAGGCAGAGTCACCCTACTATACCTGTAAATTTATACAAATGTCCAAACTAGCACATCCCTAAGAAGTTATGGAATCCTAAAACACTAGTGCCTGGTATTGTGCAGGCAACAGGGCTGTCCCAATGACTTTATAATCTACATGTTAATTGCTTTTCCCCATACTTCTGTCTGGAAAATCCAGAGATAGTGTTACAGAAATTATTTTCTGTAGAAAAGTAGAGTATTTATGGGTTTTTAAATACTCTGCATATTAACAGAAAAGGATATTGTGTGCTTGGCCAGTTAAACAGATTGATCCATTGTCTGCCAAACCTTTATTCTAGCTAAATTAGTATGAACAGTTTTGTAGTAAGAATTTTCAATATCTAATCCCAATAAATATGAAGTTAATAGGATCCTGTATATGCTGATTTGAAATAAAAAGAGCATTTTCATACTCAGCATGCTGACAGGAATCTGTATGATTCCTTGGAATACTGTGGTGCTAAGGTACCTTTGTAGGCAGGAAAGGAATTTGCTTAAACTGAGATGCCAAAATGAGAGCAGGCAGCAGATGAAGGAATTTATTTTGGATGTTTTGTTTGAAGAAGGTTGTCTTAAATTTTTGGATGCCAAAACTGCGGGACGTACTTGTTCTTCTATCTGATGAAAGCTTTGTGGTTTTTAACAAGCTTTCCATAGCCCCATCCCCCATCCTTTAAAAACAGAGGATGAAGGCCTAAAATGCAACTGAAATGCTGCTGGTGGTTTATAGGGTAAGATGAAAATGGAGTAAAGTTTTGACTACCTCTCAAATATTTGTAGCTGTCTACAATAGAAGAGATCATAAGACTCAGGTTTTTGGATTGGGGGTATAGTTTGTGGAAATATATGGCCGTGATGACAAAGGTGAAGAAGAAACTGAGAACAGAGGAAGAGATGGATATACTGGAAACAGAGGAGGAGCTGTCAAAACAGAAACTGGGGCAGACAATAAAGGCAAAAGAAAATATGTCATTGTCTGGGTTTGAAAAACAGGTGTCTGCTAAAGAAGGTGGGAACCTCCCTTAGAATAGAGACTATGAACCCCCTTCCTTCCAAATTATTATAACTTTGAAACCAAGGGCTCTCAGGCAAAGATATGGGAAAAGGAGTAACAGTTCTTTACTAGTATCTATAATGAGGAAAACAAGCAACAACAACAGTGACAGTAACAAACAAACAACCCAGAAAGCCGGTGGCAGCTTTCTCTGGGCTGCCAGACACCACCCCCCACCTTTGGTGCAGTTATGCTCACGGCCAGCAAGGGGCACTGTTGGGCTCCCAGCCAGGCAGGGCAGGGGCGATGCCTCCCCCAAGACTGCAGGGGGTGCTGTGGCATGAGGGCAGGCCCTCTTTTCAGTGAGTCATGGCGGACGCAGTGCATCGCTGGGGGCTGGATGGCAAGAAGGTGCTGCAGCAGGAAACCTCAGACCCCCAAGGTGGGTGGCAGGCTCAACTCACCCAGGGTAGCAAGCAAAGGATGGCAGAAACTCTGCAGCAGTGGAAGAAGCCGCAGTGCGTCCTAGCAGGAGGGGTCTGTGGGTCAGCAACAGCCGGGCTCCCTCCCCGTGGCAGCTGCTGTACGCAGCCGGGAAGACGCGCACTCCAGGAGGGGGAAAGAGGGTCAGGATCCTGTGCTTTCCCAAACAAAAGCTCACCTAGCAAGGAAGAAAAAAACAGAGTGGAGCTGGTCTCCCGCTGTCCCAGCAAAAGGCAAACCGTTCCTTCTTATGCCCTGAGAGCAAGTGACTTTACCAGCGGCCAGGTGCCCTTTTTCCTCCCCTCACTACACCCGGCCACATCTTTTCTCTCTTATGTACCCATTCGTTAAGGCTCGTTAAGATTCGCTAGCAACAGAATGCAAAAATTCTCCAACCTCCAACAGTCGTGATTTTCCCTACTGCAACAGCAGTTAGAAGTGTCATAGACCTGGGACAGTTTACAAAGAAAACTGTTTTTTTGAAATGGAGACTTGAGTGATAAGTGATACCTTCCAGTCCTAATGCTGTCAATGGGGTGCACAATTCAAAGATGCTCATTTCACTAGTTGTTCCAGTACTTTTATGATGAAAGCTCTTCACTTTTTAGTGGGAATCATGCTTGACTGGTAACATCTTCCAAACAGCATCTGACAGTTCCAGAGCTTGTGAAAACAAGACATTTTTTAGGAGTAAGAGATAATAATTGTCCAGAACACAAGTGCTGCTTCTTTTGTTTTATTAAGTGAAAAGAGATTGTGTTGTAATATCTTTGTTGGTTGGGATAGCTCCTTAACAAATTCCTGTTAGGGGTGGAACAGACTTGATTTGAACTCCCTTTGATTTTTGTATAGAGCTGGATTTTAAGGTTTTGAATTTTTTTATTTTATTTTTAAAGGAAATCCATATATAGGATGTATAGGACATCCTATATATTTCAAGGACTAGGTTTCATTATGAACAGAGACTTTCAGAGAGATGCTGTGAGAATTTTTTCTGCTAATGATATCAATGTATGAAGTTAAGGTTTCTCATAACTATAATGAAAACCTTAGTGAGAACTGTAGTATTCAGTACAAAATAAAATAGACAATTGCTTGAAGAATCAGCTTGAGTAATGGATTCTTGTTTAATATTATTTTACTTTATGTAAAGAGAAGATGGTACAATCCTATATGATTGCTTTCTTGAAACTCAGTTGCCAGTTGATATGAATTAGGTAAGATTTCTGCCCGTATAAGTAATTTTACTATCAGTGTTCTTTGACATAATCATTACTTTCAGTTTTAAAGATTTACTTTCTTTTTTAGACACACAGTTTCATTCTATCTTTATCAAACCATCTTTTGCAATACCTTCTTATAAGCATAGCGTGTCATACCTAATATGACTCTTTACTCTTGATGTCTCTACTGCATAATTAGGTTGATAGCTTAAAAAAATTTTACATTTTTACTGAAAAAGTCTGGTCACTTTGGACTTGTAATTTTCTCAGCTAATGTGTGAAGGTCAGCATAAAGTTCAGTTGTTACTGGGTGTGATAGCAGTCTAACTTTTTTACTAAATAATTACTGAGCCAAAAAAAGGTAATGTTTGTTTTTGTAAGTACTGAAAAAATAATTAAAAAGAATCCATGCCTGTTAAATTAAGAGGTTACACATCAGTTCAACTTAACTTTCATTTCAGTTGATTTATTTAAAAAAGCAAACTTTGAGAAATTTAAGAGAATTATTTAATGAGGTCATGTTGATTGCACATCTTAAGAAATTTGATGTTTAACGGGCATGTACTTACTTCAAAGTTCTATAACTGGCTTTCATCCCAAGCAGAAGAAGGAGTAGGATGGAGGTGCAAGGGATAATGAAGGAGAGGTCTACAGAACTAGGGAAAATGGAATTAAGAGTCAGCAAAGAGCTTGTTAAGAACAGAAAGTGGATTACCTACTGAAAACTCAGCCCATTTATCAAAGTCTGAGAATAAAGTAATTCAAAAGGTAAAACACTTTCCAAAGAACATTAAAACTTGTAGTACTTTATCTGCCAAGTACAAAGAGAATATGTACAACTGGGGCTGTTGTTCACAACAATGTGGTATGTTGTCAATACTAAATGAATACCTGCTCAATTAAATTAGAAGGTTATGCTGTAGAAAAATAGCTAAGAGAAATGAAAAAAACCTGAAGACAGCAACTGTGAGGTACAAGCATACAGACAGATCAAAAGACTAGCCACTCTTTACCTGGCGCATAAAAGTGCAAATTTTCCACCAGCAGGTAGGGCTAATACTGTACAAAGTGGGATGAGAATTCAGCTGAAATTCCTTTAGAAAGGTGACTTGAAAATGGAAGAGATGCAAAGAGCTATTAAAAGTTATAAGGAGGGCGGAGATTATACTTTCTAGGAAAAAAATCCAAACCAAAAGCCATTTTGGCTGCAGTTGAGATGGATTCAGATCTGTGTGTATGATGCTTATTATCTAACCCACTTTTGTCAAAAACCCTCCAACAGGAGAAGGCTTAATATAAAGTTCACAGAACCAGGAGAGGAAATAAACTGATATATGGTTATGCTAGCTTGTTTGAAGAGGCAGGGAAGGTGATTTGGAGATTTATATTCTGAAGGTACAACTTCACCAGAACAGTACAGCTGAAAAATTTAAACAAGTTTGACTTGTTCAATAAAATGACTTTTGATTGCTGAATATGTATCCTGTCATGAGGCTAAACATCAGGAATGAAGAAGTTCAAAGGACAAGGTTAATACAAACCTTATACATAATTATAGATACACAGTGGTTCATTGCTGGCTGAAAATAATATTTCTAACTCTCAGAATGGTGAAAACAAAATGGTCTTCTCCAAGGAGAGGTAAATGTGTTTCAAGAGGGAGCTTGTTATAGGATTATACATCGTTGTGACAAGCCATAACATAGAGCTAAATTTGATTACCCAATTCCATCATTCCAGATGACAAAGTCAACCACAGGATCACCAAATTACTTACAATAAAGCATTCAATCAATTTTCTGTTCCACAGTCCTTGCTTGTACAGCTCCATTATTTATTTGTAGATTTACAATGTAATAATGTTCAGTATGATGTAAAGAGTCTTTTAACTTCAGGTTGTATCCAGTTGAAAAATACAGCATTAAGTTTTTAATCCCTCAGCCTATCTGGTTTATTAAAGTAGGTCTACAGTCATCTGCTCATAAAAGAACTTTGAACAGAACCTTTAATCTTCTTTCAAGAAAGCCTACATTTTATTAGAGACTTGACAGAATCTTAAGAATGTTCATACACTTTCAATAAGGTTATAATGTGATTTTCTTTAGTACTTTTTAAGGAATTCTCTCTCTCTCTAAATCACAATAATGGATAATAAAAAAGGTTTTCTATTTAATGCTGATTTGATTTTTAATGTTAACAATTTCAATGCAGTGTAAAAATGCCAGTTTGTTTTTCTCATCTCTGAGGCCATTAGTTGTCCTTTGACACAAATAAATAAGACTTAAAGAAACTATGCATTACATCTTACTATTAAGTGTGAATGATGGGGTTTAATTGAGAGATTATAGGCAGAACTTTGAATTTTCCAGTGCTATTTTAGGTTGAAATTGTGGAGAATTTACACCTAAGTATAAGCTGGTTTTTTTTGTTGTGTGGAACTAGATACTAATGAGACAGAGCAGCCCGAAACGTTGCTGCAAATAGGAATGGTGGGGTCACCATGCTTGCTTTTGGTGTCCTGTACATGTATAACAGGATGGAAATTTTAATTTCTACCCACTTTCACACTTTTTATCCAAACTAACTGAACTAGCCAAAGTACTGGATACGCCAGTGTAGCGAACTAGTGAATATAAGGAAATGCTGCTACCTCTATGCAAATCTATGTTGCTCCAATATGCGAGCATACATCAAAATATTTACCTTTTCCTTCATGCAGTTGTTGCAGAGAGAGTCACGGACAGTACTTTTCAGAAAGACAAACTTATTTATTGGGATCTTAGCATAGACTAATGCTCCTATAGGGAGTCAAACCTGTTGAGCAGTTGGTGTCTAGACAGATGGTAAGGGGAGGCTCCACTGCAGGTCCTTGCAGTAGCACTTCCATATGGATGCAATGAGATTCCTGAGCCACTGCTCCTCTCAGCTCTGGCTTTGGCCCTTAGTGACCACATAGGACAGGCTTAATTCACTGCTATTGATTATCTTAACTGCATACAAACCCCCTTTCTACTGCCTGTTTACAAATGTCTTGCCAATTTACGATGTAATCCATCTTGCAGCACAAACTACTTAGAGGAGCCTTTGGAGGAAAAGGCCAAATTATCCACCTAGGATGCTAATCAGCATATCCAAATTGCTGAGGCTAGGCACAGCAGGAGCTGCCTGAGGGAAATGTGTATGAAGGTCCCACCTGGAGAGGACCTGCAACAATCTGTCAAATCATCCCTCTGAGCATCAGCCTTAACTCCCTGGGTCATCTACAAGGCCAAGGTAGCTGGACTGGTCTGAGGTAACAAACAAACTTGAAATTACATAATTGCCTGTCATTTCAGTGGTGATAGGACTGTACCAGGCCTTGTCAGGATGCCAGCTTGCAGTCAGGTAAAAATGCCAGGATCCCTGAGAGTTATGGCGAGGCAGAGGCATCACGTCAGTACACCCGGAGCCCATCACTCCTACAAGGTTGCTGAGGGCACGTACATGTGACCATGGGCTGAAATCAGCTGGGTGGTAGATAGGAGGTCCCAGGTGGGGCTTGTCAGGGCATGCTGCAGGGGTTTGTGAAGTGCAGGAGCAACACTGAGAACTACGGCCTGGTAATCCACACCAGAGTCTTGTGCTGCAGTTAATGATGGCATTTGTTATACCTGTAATTTATGGTCTCATTTTATATACTCCAGCCTTTGCCATGGATCTATTCTTAGACTCCTTACAATGAAAGCACTAACATAATGTATAAAAGTTTAGTTCAGGATCTCAGACTGATAATAATGGCTTCTTGTGTTTGTTATATGCTGCTCAGTTGCGCTTCAGCCCTTATAATTTTTTAGCAGAGCTGGTAATCGTTGCTCTGATTATGCAACTGTCTTCATGCTGCATTGTGGGTTTCATAATGTCCTATTAGTGCTCTGGTTAGCCAGCAGATCTGTCTTGCCACCAGCTGTGGGAAAATACTTTCAGAAAAGTGCACTCCCTGTGGAAGTGATTCAGATTTTAATGAGCAGGATGTTTTATGATCTTTGCTAATAAAAATGAAACTAGAAGAGAACACTTTCTTGCCAGAATGTGGTCTCTGTATTGCCAGAAATTGCAGGCTATGCATAAACTATTGTAATATCAAGCATATTTTGTCAGAATATGAATATGTATAACTCAGTTAAGTATTACAGTATGACCATATAAATAGTAATAATACTGCGTGCTGAGATGGGAAATCCCATCGTGTATAATACCATCAACAGAATAGAATACTAATGTGTCTTAAACATTTGGTGAAAAGTAGTTAGTGACCTCCCTTCTCAGGAACCTTCTTCAGGCAAAAGACCTAAACTGTTTCAGGTTCTCTGCTTTTCCTCCCAAGCCCCTGAATTCCCAGGGGAATTGGATATATTAAGAACTAGCTGCCTACAGCTTGTGGGCTTATAAAATATCACTTTGTGGTTTTTTTTCTTCATGACAAAAGCTATTTGAAGGCCCTCTTTCACTTAGAAATAACTGGAACAGTTAATACTTCTTTTAAAATGTGTTCCTGAATTGATAACCTGAATCAAATGCTAATGCAAAATTTAGCCTGACGGTTGAAAACTATATCCAGCTATTAACTTAGAAAAGCAATATTTGAGACAGGAATATATTTCCTTTCTGCCTTGTCTTTCCCAATCCCAAAGAAAACGTATTTAAAGCAATTCTAATGTGTGGGCTGGGGTCATACATTCTGAACAGAGTTTGATTGATCCTGCTGTTGGAGCTGAGCCATGAGTCTGTCTTGCTACTTTGTCACAGTGTCTTGGAAAATAGCAAACTGGGATATGCAAGAATAGAGGTCTCTAGTATGATCTGCAGTTAGCCTAGTAAAATGCCTTGCTGTCTTCTTAAATCCTTATTTACTCTCATTCTGTGAAACATAGTATGTTATCTCTCCTGGATAGATGTTTGGGCCTGCCATCAATATTTTTCAGTAATGTCTATTTATCATTCTTATTTGGAGGAAGGATGACCTGTTATTATCTGGAAGAATTTTTAAACATTTTACCTGTGCCAAGATTTTCCGCATAAAATATTTTACAACATCTTATATATTATATGTTCAGGTTAGAAGAGGTATCTGTTTAGTTCTCTACATTGCTCTCTAGTAGGTACCATGTGTTATCTAGTAAGTAAGAAGGTGTTGGATACAGAGGATGTAGGATAGATACAATTATGGTGAGCCTATGCAGACCAAGTCAGATTATGGTGGAAATCTTTATAATCTGTCACTAGTGGAGGAACAAGAGCAAGAGTATTTTTTGGTAATGAGGTATCTATGTTTTCACAGAGGAACTCTTTTAGTGTTTTATATCTGTAAGTAACCTATTTTTAGCTTAATACTTGTTTTTTCCTTCCCCCCCTCCCCCCCTTTCATCTGTTAGCTCTACAGTGATAAAGAGAACCACATTGTATCTAAACCATAACATTTGGCTATAAATAATTGGTCAGTGTTTAAAGATCAAAAATACACAAAGATTTGGTAAGTAGCTGAAGGACTGGTGTGGCAACACTTGTGTGTGTTGTGTGGATGTATTTGTTTGAGTTTGATTTGGATTAGTTTTTCAGCATATCCTTTTCTTAGTGATAGTTTTTATTTTGATAATTTATGTAGTTTGTTGTAGTACAGTAATCTGTATTGTGTTTTCTCTTTATTTGTGAAGGCTGAACAATTTTATGTCTTAGTATGACATAGGAGAAGCTGCATACTGTACAGCAGGACATAACACCTTCATCCTGAGGACACTAATGGTGTGCACTAAATGAGTTAGCCAAGAAATGCATTTCCTTATTACTATGCTTGAACATGAGAGTGAGACCTGAAGGATTCTAATTATTTAGACAACCATCGTGATGTTTGGGTTTGCCTCCAACAGCAGAGCAATCTAAAACTAGAATTTATTTCTGGTTTTACTGTAGGTTCTCAGTTGCAGAAATCTCCAGAATTTTATTTGTTTTTTTTTTTTTTTTCCCTAAAACTGCAGATGTATACTATGTTGTTTCAGAATTATATGAAAAAACCCTTGCATTCCTACTAAAATTTGCTCCCAAGAAAGGAGACCTAAGGAAATAGATTGGAGAATCTAGTGTTGGAATAAGATGACATGCACTGTCAAACATTTGTCAGAATCAAATCTAACATAATATGCTTCAGCATGGTGGCTCTGGGAACTTAATTTCTTTTAGATGATATATTACATCTCGGCTATAGCATCCAGTGTTGAATAAAACTTGCAGCCAAAATTACGCTAGTTTTTTGCCCCATATTCTTTTTTTCCTAGGGATTCCTTTGAATTGGAAAGAGTGAGATAGAAAGAACTGTGGAGTGGGTGATTTATTATTTCAAGTCCTGCTTTGATCCTGTGCAGCAGGACACTGCTCTGTGGTTGGAAGGTTAGTCAGGAACTTGCTTCTTTTGTTTAGAAATCTTCTTAAGGTGATGTAAAGAGAATTCCAATTGATCACGAGTCTGTTTTCAGAAGAACTGTCTGTGCTTCTGAAACAGTATTCATCAAATTATCCCTTTCCAGGGAACAAATTAATCCAGCTTTTTCAATCAAAATATTTGATGTGTGGAAATGTGTATGTTTGAAGACCACTTTCTTTTACTATCATGATCGTGTATGAGAATAATTCTAAAGAGTAAGGTGGTCAGACTGGTGGCTGTAGAATTGAATCGTTTACTGGCAATCTTAGTGTTGATCATCCGTTAACATTTGTGGAGAAAAAAAGTGAAACATATGGCACAGTGGTCCCTAGATTCCACAGGTGTCACATCTGTGTGGCATACTTGATGGCATCTGTCAGGACTCATCTGCTTGCAATTATTGAATAACTGAAGGTAGAATCATACTGATCACTCGCTTGAAACTGAAACTCTTTTCCTAATGGAAGTCTTTTAGCAGAGGGATCTCCTGTTCGCATGAAAACAGAGTAGACATGGAAAGGAATAAGAGGAAAGGACTACCACTGTTTTCTTCTCTACATAATTTTGAAACTGATAATGGAATGTCCCAGAAACTGAAGAGAGAAGACAATGTTCTAGATAAAAAGTCATGAAGTGATGAAGGAACTGCTGCTCATGGGATTAAGACAGGAGAGAGAAGCATGTTATGTAGATGAAAAATCCAGCTTATCAGGCTAAGTAAGGAGAAAGGAAATTAACTAAACAAGAAATGGCCTAATTTATAGAAGTAACAGCTAGATGCCTCTCTGGAGGGGAAAAAAAGTATGAACAACAGATGTCTTAGAGGATCTCTGAAGACCCAGAGCTCAAGAATTTTTTGTGAAATTATGTGTATGGTTTTCACTTTGCCTAGAGTTCCCTTTTAGCTATGGCAATAAAACTGAGGAGCAAACTCTGTGGAAAACTTCGGTTAGATTTTGTCTTGGTGGAGTTCTGACAGTTACCTTGGAATTAGTAATGATATTAAAGAGCAGAGAAATAAGTATTTCTGTGATTAGGCATTGTGTGATTCAACATAGACATAATTTATGATAAGACCAGTTGCACCCTTCAAACAAGTATTTTTCTCTGCTGATTTTCAAGAAAGGGAGCATTTTAATTCTGGGAGTCTATCTCATTTTAGCAATCCTACATTCCCAAATAGTCAATTGTAAGCCTTCAGAGAGGATGGAGGGGAAAACTAAACTACTGACCAATATGGAAGGAGCGAGAATACTGAAGAGGGTGGGGAATTAGATGTTGTCCTGGTGGTCTAAAGACCTTATGTTTGAACAGCCCTATTCCCATCAAGGGAAAACAGAAGGTGTTTGTTCCCTGAAAATGTACCAGAGAAGCCTGTGAAAAGTGAGTGTACTTCGACTTACCTGGGTCTAGCTGAAGGAGATGTGAGACTCATTGCATTTCTGTTTTCAGGTTCACATTTGAAGGCTGTGCGTGTGTGTATACGTGAAAGCACGTACTCCTAGGAGAGCAGAAATCTACCAGGCATGTGATTGTTTAGAACGGATTATTTTGTATGTTTTGAAGACCTACTGCCTTCCACAGCTGCGTATTGTCTGTACTTAGGAGGAGTGGCAGAAATACCTTGATTGTCCAAATCAAGGCTTTCTTCATATCATTTTGTGGCTCCTCTCCAGTTCAATTACCTTGGCCTCTTGCTGAAGAAGCCGTGACCAAGAGGCTGAGAATTGGTTTGCACTTGAGTCCTGCCTTAATACGGGGTCAGAAGAAAAGAACCTGTATGTGCACCTGTACATGAACCTAGTTCAGGGAACCAGTGGCAACTTAGCCACAGCAACTTGAATAGTTGACTGGGTGGACTAGGAATACCATAAGAGACATGAGATTAAGGTGAAGTCCAAATGTTCTTTATTGATTTTATTTTTTCAGGCCTGAACATCAAACTCATTGTAAGATTTTAGCAAAACTGCATGCTTACTGAAATTTAAGGATAGAAAGGTTAAGCAAGTGTTTTTTGTTTTTACCACTCTCAACTCCTTAATGCTCCTTTAAAACATTGCAGATTTTGTGAACACAGTATGGTATAAATGGTTTCCCAAAGAGATAACAGTATGTTCCTCATCCTGCACAAGCAAGCCTGATATTCCGTAGAGACTGCACCAAGGTCAGGGCCATTACTTAACAAGTCCTGCTGAGCAAGATGTGAGCCTCATCAAAGCAAAAACTGAATGATTCAGGATCTAGCTCAATAGGAAAAGGTCTGAGTCTTAAGCCAAAGACAGGAACATGAATGCAACAAAGGGATGTTGAAGGGAAACAACTCTAGTTCTTTCAATTTAGACACTTATCATTACTCTAGTATTCTGCAGGTGTTCCCAGGTCATAAGCAGGCTATACAAATTCACCAGAGGCCTGAAATTAGCTTTAAGAAAGTTTTACAAATAAGGGACAGAGATTGTACTCTGACATATCAGGTTTATCCTCAGCGTACCAATTTTTTTTTATGATCTTGGTCAAATAATTTTGTTCATATAAATTAGCAGTCGTGGGAGTTCTTTTTCTTTGCAGAGCACTTTTTAAGTTTTTGAGGGTCTCTAAGAGATCAGAGGACATTTTGAGGAGAGCAAGTTATGGCAATTTGGTGACCTTTTAGGTTCTTCATGGTAACTTACTGGTCAGAGAGCAGCAAAATCCAGTAATATCACAGCTACAGGTAACAGCTCACAAGAAAATGGGATCCTGAGATGGCAGAGGATGGGTGTTCAGTCTGAACTAGTTCTTAACTAGCAATAATTACTTCTGGTTTATTTTAAATCCAAGTGAAGTTGTGCAACTGTTTCTCTGGTAAAAATAAGAGACTAAAAGACTCAATTAGGTCCTTCCCCAAAAGCATCAATGCCTCATCTTTCCCTGCCCACCCCCTCCCCCAGCACAATATTCCAAATATTTTTTTCTCCACTTTCTTCCCTCTTCTGCTTTTCTCTCTTGACTCTTTGCCAGATGTACATTTCTGCACATCTCTGCCTGTTCTTGTCAACTCTTAAATAATCTGAATTCCACCTTGCCAGTTCCTGGAGTAACAGTCTGACATCGCTCTGGCACTGCAGTTAATGCTGGTGCCTTTTCTGTGAAGGTTCCTGAAGCAGTGCTTATCTGGCTGTATGTAGTGGGTAGCCAGGGAATCCATAGATCTTGCTAGACCTCCATCTATAGATCTCTTGCCCTCACTGTTGTCAGAATCCCTTCACAGATACTGGTAGGATCCTTCTGGATAGCAGCTTCATAACAGGTTTTGGCTAGGAGGTGTTATAATAGGGAATCAAATCAGTCAGGAAGTCTCACACTGTGTCGGTTGTTCTTGTTAACCTGTTAGATGATCCCTGTACCAATGGTGCTGGATTTCCATCCCACAGTAGGAAGTAGAAGGCAGTAGATCAAATAAAAGTTGGATAGACCTTAAAACCATGACTGGATTTCCTTCAAATATGGTTGCATTAATTTAAAGAAGCTGTGTGGCAGGCACTCCTCCTGCTGTTTGTTCTGCTGGGCATCTTAGTCACATAGTGGACTTCCACTGCCTGGGACGTTAGGTCAGTGGCTTTATCAGGGGACAGTGACGACTATGTTAAACTAGTAGATATAGAAATGTTTGTGAGCTGGCACAGCCCTAGTAAGATCTCAGTGTTATATAGTGAGGCAAAACCCCAATGTGTGGTGCTCCCACAAGACGCCTTTCCTTTCTCTTTCACTTCATTGGAAAGATAATAACAGAGTAATAGCCTGCTCTGGTAAGGTGTGAGGTCTGGATGACAAACAACTGACACCACAGAGAGGTTTGTTATGGATGCTACCTGGTCTAGCAGGGAAACCTCATAATGGTCAGGTAGTTTCCAGAGGGAAGGGTGGCAAAGCATTTAACATTCATTACACATGTGCTATAAGTAGCTAATTCTTATTACTTTGCAGGAGATGATATGGTAGATTTATTTAGAAATAGAAAGAGACATTTTGTGCACTGCTGTGTTTAATACCCCAAGGTCTGAAGTACAGATGAACAAAAATCTTAATTTCTTTCTAATAGCTTAATGTTCTTAGTTTTCTAGATTGTGAGGTACTTTGCAGACTAATGAAGCTAAAATTTGGGGGGAGGGGTGGGGGCTGGTTTCTTTTCTCCCTCTGCCCCTTCCCATGGGGGGAATTGCTTATTATATTAATTCTGAAAAAGAAATAGAGCTTTCTCACTGGAAACAAAGAGGCTAGGAAAAGTAGATATATGTGAGTAATTCTAGATTTTTCAGAAGTAATGCCTAGGTAAAAAGCTAATCTGCTTTCTACATGTTCACAGTATTTGTGGTTTATCACTTGAGTTGATGCTCAAAATAAAGACAACAAACAGGTTTTTCAGGAGATTATCTAAGATTTTGAGTTCAGTGCAGTTAGAAAGACCATCAATATTAAGCCCCTTGAAATCAACTTCTTGACTGTCTTCCTTAAGTCAAGAGGCCTGGTAGAATAAATCCATCAATGCAAGATTGAGTAGCTTTCAGTGCAGGTATGTACATAAATATTTAAAGGTAAAATGGGTCAAATACATAACAAAGAGTTCCTAGAACAGACACATGTGCGTAAAACAAGAAACTCAAAACAGAATAGATTATTAAATACCTTTTTCAAAAGACTGTTAATAATCTGCCTAAATAATTTCTTGAATCAAGTGATATAAAGCACCATAGCAGTAACAAAATAGCTCAACCTGCACTATTGTAACATGAAGCACCCAGTACAAAAGATCCCAGGATAGGACTGTGCTGGTGCTATGATTTCTGCCTTACAACCAGTATGTCTCTGGAATCAGAGTCATGATGAAAGTACATGCGTCTGACATTGCTCTAGGAAACTAAAAGGCTAAAGGGGCCATGGGAGAACAGGTATTCCAGCACTACAAATCTGGGGTAAAGTTTGCAAATCCTTTTTAATCAGTTTTTCAGAAATTCAGACTTACAGTCCACACGAGAGTACAGTGTCCAACATCCAAAGGGCTTTGGTCAACTAGGTGCCCATAATTATGCTCGTAGGTCCTGAATGTTGCTTGTTATATGCTAATTGAGTGCCTCTGGATAGCTGCTAGTGGTGTTAATTTACCTTAACATCTCTCCATAGTTTAATTACCTTCCAGACCTGCAGGCATTATTGTTATAGAAGAGGAAGCCCTTGGGTGGCATGCCTGTATCAGATCCAAGCCATTTATAAACCCTCTAAATGTTTGATATATGATAATAATCTAGATTCTTTGTAGAGCCAGTTGAGAGAAAAGATTCACATCTCTCAAGGTATCCCTTTTAGTCGCCTGTTTTAATTATTTACAAGGAAATTTTTATGCAAACCTCTCTTTTTTAATTGGCTAAGAGGCATATAAGTGCTAAAATTAGGCAACTGAAAGAAATTAATTCTTGCCTACTACTGTTGCTGTAGAATGCTGTGGAAATGAGGGAGAATTATTTTTATAAGCAGAATTTGCAACTACAAGCAGTCACTCAATATTCTCAGTAATCTCTTTGAAAAGAGTTTATTTCATTTTGAAAATATGGCCTAAATGTTTTAGGGCATAAAATATGAAAAGCTTTGTATACTTTTTAAGGTTAAAAGGTACTTCAGATAGACATGATACTAAATATGTTACCATCTCTCAGTCTTGCCTAGTAAGCATTTTAACTCATGCAGACTTGTTCATGTAAGCCAGAAGAAATGATGCTTTGGTTTGAGATAAACAATAATACCTTCCTGTTTGAGTTCATATTTACTTGTAACATAATAAACTGGAATTTGTTTAACCTTAAACATTTAGATGTACTGTAAGAGACCAAGAATGAAAGCATCAGTAAATAATGAATTAATCTAACTGAAAACTAGAGCACAGTCAATGGCCGTATAGGTAATTGGAAAACTGTAAATCTGGAAGAGCTGGAATGAAAACACGACGAGAAAGTCAAGCCAAATTCCTAAAACTCCAAGGGAGATCATGTGAAATATGAGTAGTGTTTCTTCCTTAAAATAGATTGTTCTATTAATAGAAGCTTGAAGTGATGCATCCACACAGAAATGCTTCGGCTTGACATCAAATGCAGTTTGCTCTCTGACATTTGGAAATATCTCTCAAAATGATGGTAATGTTTAGACTCAGGATGTATTAGAAATTCTTTTCACTGGGATGCTTCTTGATGCTTTTGCACTTGTTACCTAGGAATACAGAGAAGATAGTATTATGAATAATAAGTAAGGTTTTAGACGAGTGTCTGCATTGTTTTTTTCCTACAAGGGATATAAAATTGTATCATGAGACATCAGACTCCTACAGAACACATTTAATTAATTAATTAGTAAGATTACCTACTACTTTTATATTCAGATGAATACAAGTATGCATCTGAAAGGGTAAACACAGCTGTGTCTGGCTCTACCTAAGAATTTTGCAGTGCAAATGATGGATAGTTGGCTCCACAAACAGAAGTATGTTTTTCACTTTTTTCATTGATCTCTCCTAGAGGACTCTTGAAAATATTAGTTTAACGTCTGACTGCTCTGTGTCTGTTACAGTGCTGCCAAGTACAAGAGCAGTTTACTACATAGCTTTGAACTCCTGAGCTTTGAGTGACATACACTGCTTCTGCATTACTTCCCTTTGCTCTGTCATCAGGATATTTGTGCATCTGTAGTGTTTTTCTTTTTTCTTTTACAGCAGAGAGAAATATTCACTTTTTTTAGGGATATTGCAAACAAGTGTTCCAACTGTGTGTTTTTTCACCTTAATAATTTTTGATATGTGAACCAAACCTTTTGCATTCACCAGAATATACTGCCATCTCTTGAAGGCAGGGACTGGTGAAGGCAGCATTCAGGATGTTATGTCATGACTGTAAATGGTGCATTTAGATTTATTTATTTAGATAATGCAACTTTTTGACCATGAGGGACTTGATTCAGTGGAATAAATAGTTATTTGAGGTTTTTTCTGTGGCCTTAGCAATCAGCAGTGAGATGAAACATGCAGAGCACTCCACCAAGTGCAGTGTTGAGAATGAGGATTAAATGAAGAATATAAATTCTGTGGTTTGTTTAATCTTTCTGCTTATTATGACAGTCATCATCTGGGACTACCATACAAGAGAGGAAGCATTCTGCTTCTCCTCTTCTGTGCGTGTGATACCATCATGTAGGGAGAATTTTTGGATCGACAATACTCACTATATATTTTTGTTGCAATCTCAATAAAATTAATGGAAAATGCCTGTTAAGCAGGCACTGCTCTTAGTGACATGAAAACTAGCATGCTAGAGAAGACTGTGCTTGTTGAAGTTTGATACAAATTCAGAGCTATTTTAGGAGACACTGAAAACTCCAGGCTATACCGTCTTGGCCCTGCCAGGAAAATAACATAGATCAAAGTCTGAGTGAGGTGACAAGTTCTTTGCCATAACGCCCATCATCTCCTATGTTGTCACATTTTTGTCCATAAGGCTAGAAATACTCTCTCTACTTTCTTCATTTTCTTCTTCTAGGAACATGTAGCAGTAGAGAATTAGGATTCTGAGAGGAAATCTTCTCAAATGAGGGCCTTGCAAAGACTTATTGCTACAGTTTTGGGGATATCAGAGGACACTCAGAGACCTGTTTCTTACAGGAGTACTGTTGTTCTGTGTTTGCCAGGAACATTCCTCCTTTGTGATAAGTGCCTCTGCATCTGTATTAGGCAATCCAGGTCACTCTACCTTGATTCTATATGAAGTAAAAGATTTATTGCTAACATAAAGAAAAAAAACCAAACAGCAAAAGAATTATTAACAACTTCTAGACATTCTGATACAAAACTAGTACTAAATAATTAAGAGTAAAGACAAGATAATCCAGGATCATGATTCACACTGCCTTGTTTGTGCCTTGTCCAGAAATCTTCACACTGTCAAAAAATCTGTAAGAGAAAGAATTAGGATTAAAGTTAGGCTATTTTCCTTTAGCACCAGTGGACTTTAAACTTGACCATATTTAATGCTGTATGTTTATAATACAATACACTTACTTACACAGTCTGTAAAAGGCAGTCTTATCTCTCATTCTCTAAACACTGTAATGGGTAATACCAGATACAGTACCTATTAGTTAAATTCAGTTTAAGTTTGATAGAGATGTTAATTTCTGTGTAAGTAAGAGTCTGGTTTTTTCTGATCAGTTCTTTGATTTTATTTTTCTTTCCAGAGATTATAAATCTTGTTAAACCTGGGACAATTATAAATGGACTCCCTGTATTTTCTCTACTTCCTGTCTGATGTGCCAACTGTGAAAAAGGCTGTCCAAAAATACAGGCTCTAGACTTTTCTATTGATTGCAAGGGTAAAACTGGATTATCTCACTCTTGTTTTGTCAGCTCAATTTTTAACTTTTGTCTTTCATCTTTAATCTTCACATTCTGTTTTCTCTGTTTGGAATTTCCTCAATTTGAAATAATCTCATTAGCAGGCAGATCACAGACTAATAAGGCATTCTCTCACGCTTATTTCTATCTATTAAGCTTTCATTTGGAGTTAAATGACAAAGTATAGACCCCTTGAAAAATGCCCATAGGCGCAGTCAGTTTTCAGTCACTTATCATCCCATGTAACTCTCCCCATAGACCCCTGTGGTAACCACAAAACCTTAGAGAAATTGACAGTAGGAAAGTGATTGACCAATCTCATTTTGGTAAGCTCATTATGCTGAATAACAACACCTGCTTGCTATTTTCTGGATTTATATTCACTTTATTTGTAGGATTGCTAGCACACATCCTCAGTGTCCAGGAACGTCAAAGTGGTTCTGAGAGATTTAGTTCCTGAGAAGACTGAAGAAAGCTGTCTCCTTTTTTTTTTTTTTTTTTTTTTTAAATTATGTTTCCTTTCCTTTTGCTTTTAGGCATAGATGCATGTAAATGATGTCTGTTAAAAGCAGAGGTCTATGCCATATGCTAGTAGTCTGCCAGCAGATTAATTTCTCGTATTTGATTTTGAGGGCTGAGTACTGGTAATTATTGGAATGTAATGGCTATAGTGTTCTCTTGCAGAAATAACCAATAGCCCTGATTTGGCTCTGAAGTGTCTAGCTTATGCCTGTGACATCAAAATGTCTGAAAACTTCATTGATTAAAACCAGTGGTGCTTTAAAAGACTTAGACAAATAGCTCTGGTTTATTTCCATTTAAAAAATGCAAACACAAAAGATTTTAATTAAATATTGATGTACTATTTAAACTTCTTTTCTTGTTTGAATTTGAAGTCATTGAGAAAGTTTGAACCTCCAAAATGAAATTTAGAACCTGAAAGTATGTCAGAAATGTAAGAATGAAATACAAAAAATTGAGCTGTTTTCAGAGTATTGTATTCCTAGACACTATACTTTCCATTATCTTATAACATTTCATGGAAATCCATTTATTAGATTAGGATTGGACTCGTATTAATTTTAATTCCTAGAGGATGATGTTCTTTTTATTTTAGGTATGGCAAATGCAATGTGAAAGAATAATTCTTGATTTTGGCTGCAACACATATGACAGGGAGAATGTGAGTCTGTCCATATAGTCTTTGGAGTCTGGAAGGACTGAAGGCCCTCACTTTTCTGATACTTTCCCAGGACTTAGGAGCAATTTACAGACATAATAATAATGATGAGTCAATATCTTCCCAGGGGCAAGGAGGGAACAGATATGGCATAATAATGCACACAAGTAAAACTATATTTCTCGCTGGTGCATGAATTGATTAATCAATTTCAGAATTGAAACAACTGTCTGAGACAGGTTAAAATCTCAGCCAGTGTTCTAAAGCTACAGGAAACAATGTTCTTAGGGACAATTCCTAGGAAGACCTTACAATTTTATCAATCACTTGCAATTTTCTTCTTTTATTTTCTAATGCAATTAAATTCTGATAGGAACATCATGTAAAATGGCACTAGCAGAGATTGCTTGAGCATTTCAAAGAAGGGAAAACATCAGACTTTATACATATTTGTTACATTTTTGCCTTCACTGAATGAAAATCAGGTTTTAAACTTGATAGAGTGAGACTGCAGTTTCAGATTAAATCTTCAAACACAAATTCTTAGTTACTGTGTATGAGGCATCTACTGAACAAGTTTCTGCTTTAACCACAAGTTTAAGAATACTGCTTTTTTATTAAATTCTGTTCCAATAATAAGGACTAAGAAGTATGACTAGTTCCCAGCCAAGCATTTGACCAAGTATTTAGCCACATATGTTAATATTTTTTGTGTAATGAGTAATATAGTGGTTTTTTCCCTCCATACTTGAACAATTCTTCTAGCAATACATGACTCATGACATTGTAGGACACTGATGATACATACTGGTAAAGCCTAAGAAATAAGAGAATCTGTCTGATCAGCCTAGTTATTATCAGCAGGCAAAAGAATCTTGTCAAAATAGAGCAATGAATTTTAAAATGGCAAAAAAAATAAACTGAGGACAACACATTATTGAAAAGAAAAAAACCAGGAACATTATTGAGGGAATTTCAGGAAAGTTTGAAGGTGACTCTGTCACAGAGACACCACTGGACAATCAGTAATTCACCCATAGTTAATGGTTTGCCTGCTATAAATAACATTTTATAGACGGTTAATCCTCATCTTTTCATGGTCTAGCAGCTATTTCCGATGGCTTTCAGCTACGTTTGAGTACAGACTTGGGAGAAGAAAATTTGCCAGTAACAGCATGTTTTCGTTGTAGTAGCTGGGGATTCTGATTAAAAGAGATCACACAATTCTGGGATGACTTTGTGTGAGGGGGTTCTGCCCAATTCATTCAGTGCAATTAAGGATGTGAAACTGCTGAATTTTTAAAATGTTCTGTTATTCACCCACCAGCCAACACAGAATTCATCACATACAATCTTTCCTGTCAGAAAGAAGATGGAGAACTTGCCAGAGAAGTTAATTCTTAACGACTTCAGACTCAAAAGGCAATGAGAGTGTCTGAACTGGGACACCATCTGTTCAGCCGAGGTGGTTTCAAAGCCGAGCTCTGACTCCGTGCTATAAAGACCTGGTCAATGCGGGTTATGA
Source organism: Dasyornis broadbenti (assembly GCA_013397935.1). Lineage (NCBI taxonomy): Eukaryota > Metazoa > Chordata > Aves > Passeriformes > Dasyornithidae > Dasyornis > Dasyornis broadbenti. The sequence goes on along the minus strand of VZRN01004865.1, from coordinate 1,171,628 downwards.
CTCCTACTCATCCAGTGGGGATGGGTTTCCTTTGAAAGACATCAGGATACAGGCAAAAGACTTATTTGCTTAAGTCTTGCCCTACTTTGGATACAGGTAGGATATATGCTCAGACTTTGGAAGCTTGGAAACGTTCTCAAGCTCCCAAATTTATATCCTGCTTTAATTAAGTATTGGAGAACCAAGTTTTCCTCTACCATGGCCCAAGACAAAGAAGGACTGGCTGGTGAAGAGGCTGCACAGCCCGTTTGGGGAGTTTTGACAGTGGTAACAATAACTGTTAAAGAAAATTGAATTATTGTTTGGCTGAAATGGAGACTAAAGAAGAATACCAAAAAATTCCATGAAAGAAGCCATTAGCAGGAAAGGGATAAAGACCTTGGCCAATGGAAACGTGTCACCTTTATCTTATCATGTTCCAAAAGAACATGAGAGAAACTGAGACAAGTAATGAAACACATTCTTCACCTTTGACTAAACTGAAGCCATTCTTGCGCTTGTAGTAGAGAGGGAGTGCTTTCATACTTCTGGCAAAGATTTTTAATTGTGTGTGCACTAAGTATGTGAAAAGCTGTGTTTCACTGTGTCTGCATCCAAAGTCAAAGAGGGAAATATGATACCAGTTCGAATTTTTCACATTCATATTGCAGGAAGTCCCATTTTACAGAAAATTCAATGCAATCCATTAAAATGGCTCTCACTTTCTTCCATTCGTCTTTCCATTTCAGTCTTTACTCTAAACCTCTTGGCAGGTTTGGAAGTCTACCTGGTGAAGACAGTCACTGAAAACTCTAGTGCTTTGGTGAAAAATCACATCTTTAAATGTCAGTAGTGCCGCAGTATGCTATCAGCACAAGTCTACACGTGACATTTGGTAGAGGTTTTTACGGGAAGTGTTTTGTTTTGTTGTGTTTTTAAATCTAATTGCTAGGTGTTTGCCATATTCAGTGCAAATTTGGTACAAGCTAAGTGTATTAGCTCAAAAATTTATTGTGTGAAGGACATGCTACTGTTAATCTTTGGGTTTAACTGGTATTTTCTATTCCATTTCTGCTAGAGTATATTTTAAGATTTGCTGTGTTCTAAGATGGCATGCAACAGACTACTATTCAAACAATAATATTTCAGAAACTGTGATGTAGGAATTTAATAGTACAATCCTGTGATTAGAGTGGGAAATGTACTCAGCGTATTGGGTTTTGTCAGTCCAATCCAAGGGGATTGACAAATTAACTTAAACTGGAGATTGAAAGCCTGCCTTGCACAGTAATACTGCCAACAACTCCCTGTCACTGAAGGAAACATCCTCAGCTTACAGAGTTTGAAGACATGAACTTATTTAAATACTTGTGCAACTATTCACAGAAGTGACGTTTCTAATGTAGTCAACGGAAATGTGTTTAGAAACTTTCATGATTTTTTTTCCTCTGTGTGTAAATCCTAGGCTCTCTATCTTCCTCCCTGAAAGTTCTTCTTTCTGTAGATAGCAGAAATTGAGCTGGTAGAATATAGCAACTAAACTTATAAAAAAAAATTTCTGAAACAGTATTTTCAGTTAAAAAAGCTTTCTCATGTAATTAGAGGTATTAGTTACCTTTGATTTTTCAGTATTAGCTGACACAATCTGCAAAACAAAATCCAAGGTTATTGCTATGACTTGTAACAATGAAGTATTTCCATGTTTGGGATACCATCATAAAATTTTTCTTTCGGGTTATAAATAGCTGAAAAGAAACTCAAAGGAAGAATTAAAAATAATTTAAAACCCAATCTATTTAGTTCTACAACTGGTTTATCTATCCTCTCATAGAAATAAAGAATATGTTTTTTCCACAGAGAAAAAGTGTTGCCCACCTAGTTCATCTGGTAAAAAACCCCAAAACCTAAACCCTACCACTCCTACCCCGGCCCATTTATAATTAAGTATATGAGTAATAGTCTTAATAGGGACTTTGTCCTTTCATTCCAGTTTCAGAACATCCTCCTTTATTTATTTGACAATTCTTTGGACTTCATTTTCTTGCCACAAGTTCACATAAAATAAAAAGAAACAGTCTATTTTAGATTGGCTGGAGAGGGGTAGTGCTTCTTTTTCTCTCCCAGTATGAGAAGATGTGCTAGTGTCACTCACATATGTTTAATGGAGGTCAACTTTCCAACAATTTTTGCCAACTGCCATTCTTCATTGCTGTAATTTTAAGTCTTATTTGGCTCATCAGGTGATTAAACTGAGTATCTGTGACAAATGTCAGGAACAAGATCAATTGTTTTGCCAGATATAAAGCTGTAATAAGCAAGAAGAAATCAGATCTGAAATAAAGTTGATTTAGATGTTCAAAATGCAGATCTAGAATTGAAAACTACAGAAAGCTGTTCAGCCTATTTATTGAGAAAACTAAGAAAGTCGTGCTTTGTTTTGGAAGTGTTCCTGCATTACACATTTAATTGTATTTTGATCAATGCTGACTTTTCACACTTGCTAGTTAAAATGATTTTTTTGATACTTCATTGTCTCACTGGGTGTAATTGTAGCTTTGGAACTTTTGCATTTAATATTAGTAGACAATTTATCCAGCAGCATCAATGGTAGCTAAAACTGAAGGAAAATGGTTTATGATATAAATATGTGTTTAAGAGCTTTGTTAGTCAAAGCTCTTGAAATGGGATGATTTGGAATTCTTTAAGCTCTAGACACTGTGCTTTGTTTGTTTGTACTTTCTTTCTCCCCAAATGGATGCTTGCAAGAAGACCATGTTCCAGAGCTACAGCTCTGGCCGTTAAACAAGACATTCAATGTCTGTGCCTTTATGATCCAGAATAAAACTTTTACATGCTCTCCTTTGTCACTAAGAGCCAGTACTGAATGTGTCAATTGCAACAGGATTACACTGCTTTCGGTGGATTTTGGGGGAGTTTTGGGGGGTTTTTTTAATCCGCTAGCAGTTTTCTGGCAGATAGGAATGTAATATGAGAGAGGTTTCTTTCATAATCTTTATCTACATGTCTCTCCTCCTTTATAGTCCTTATATAGTATGTCTTTTTTTCTGCACATATTAGGATTACATTCTTGGACACGTGCGTCAATGAAGTCATTCCTTGGCAAATATACGCTTATTTCTCAGTAGCTCATCATTTCAGGTTAACTGGTCCTAGGACACTATGAAATTCAAAGAAGAATCCTTGTGAATTTTGTCATTTTAACAGGAGCAAAAATGCAAAAATGTAGTAATTGAACAACGACTAAGAGAAGAACACACGACTTCTAAGACATCGTTACATCTGAAGTCACAGACTCCTGTTCTGATGGTAGAAAAGAGAGAATTTGTCACTGAGGGATCTAGGTTTTCCACTTCAGGTCAGGAACAATGCTGTTACTACTGATGAAAACTGTCTGGGCAGCTGACATGACTCACCAGTAGCTCTTTTCTACTTGAAGGAAAAGCTTGTGAAATCCTGTATCATGCTTAACCTGTAGGTTCTGTGCAGGTCTGTGGAGAGATCCTATTTCTGATGCATTAGAAACATTGTAGGGATACTTCTCCTTTTCTTGCCATGAAATGTGAAGTGGGCTCACAATGCCTGTGGCAAATTAATATCTCCATCCGTTGCTACAATAATCAAAAGATGCTCAAGCTGCACTTGAGCGCACAAAGAAATTTATGATGGAGGGAAGTTGGTTTCTTTCTGAATCTCCTGCCCTTCTAACTTGTCTGCAGCTGAATAGGATGACTTGCAGAGTGATGCTAGTGTTTTTCACCACAGCGAGGTAAGGAGAGGCTTGTTCCTGCCTCAAAAGGCCCTTACTGTTAGATACTGCTACTGGTAATCAGCTCTCCACGGTAGGTGTATGTTCATCGACTTTTATCCCAGTCGTCCTCAAAGGACAGCATGATTAGTTCAGTCAGAAAAGGGGCACACAAAGAAAATGGTAAAACATGGCAAAAAATAGGAAAAGTATTGAGGTTAGTAAAGATTAAAAAAATGTGTTATGAAAATAAGCATACATCTTATAAAAACAGTTAAAAACTGGCCATGGAAAATAATGACTTATGTTTTGTGCTTTTTCTGTTATCGTTTGAATTATTTTAAAACTATTTTTTGGGGTTTCTTAGGGGGGATTAAAATAATCTATGAATTTAGGTGTATGATTCTCTTAAAAAAAAAGTCCTTCATAGCTTTCTACTAGTCCTGATGTTGTGTTAGATTGATAAAAGTGTAGACATACCATTCTGTAATTATAAAACTTCAAGAGCTTCTAATCCTTCCAGAATTATAATCAGGAGATGTTGTAATCAATTTCTGTTGTTCTTGTAATGATACATGGGATTTTAATTTAAATTGGTAACTCACTCCTCCAATAACTTGAAAGGGGTGCTGGCAGCATGGTCAATTAAATTCAGACTTCTGTAAATTATTTTTATTGCTCGTCGTTCATGCAATAGCACCTTGATGTATGTAGGCAATATCCTACTAGGCTTTGGGGATGTGGGTTTTAATCACTGCAAGTAGCCAAGGAATTTAACAACTTAATGACAAGTCCCCCCCTTTTTAATGGGAACTGTGTGCTAATTAATGAGTACAGGTAGTTTGTCAGCTTTTCAAGAAGTACTGATAACTAGGCTGCATTTGCCCTTTGGGAATGTGAATAATTGACTACATTTGGCTTCCAAATCAGTTGAATTGAGACAAGTGGAAGGTTTGCTGCAGATTCAGAAAATGCTATGATTTTTCTCTTAATAAAACAAAACCTCAGAGTTTTATGTTCAGTTAAACAATGATTTCATTTCAGGTATTAACTTTAAAACAGCAATGTGCTAATGAGAAACAAAAGTCAAAGTTTGCTGTACTTAGAGAGCAGGAAGCTGCTTTCCTTTTGGCTTTGTCCAGTAACTGAAGAGATTGGGGAGGTGAGGTTGGAGGTAAGATTTATGACAAAGCCCTTCCAGGGCTTGATGGCTTTTGCAGGAAAGATGTGGGAAGATTAACTAACTGAGAAGACACAGGAAAATTTGTCTCTGAACTTCTCTACTGGGAGATAGAATGGTAATTTGCAGTAGGCACAAAACAAAGGCAAGTTGTAGCTTTTCCATGAAAATAAAATTGATACACGTTTTCACTACTACATACAGATGTGTTCATATCTATAGTTTTATTATCAGAATACAGTAGATGCTGAAAAATTTCCCTTTTCTCTGTTTAGTGTTTCTGTAATAGTTTGTTTAGAATGTTTTTCTTTTGTCATGTGCTTGATTCCAGCAAATCCCAGAATTCCACTCTCCATCTTGGCAAAAATGTTTTTTTCTTTCTGAAGTTTTTCTTCCTTTCATAGAATTGCATAATGTTTTGGGTTTGAAGGGACCTTCAAAGATCATCTGGTCCAACCCTGCTGCCATGGCTGCTCAAAGGCCTATCCAAATAGGTCTCAAGACTCTACACCTTTGAAACTTGAAGGAGACTTCAAGTGTCCTCACCCTTTTTACTTTTGCTCATGAAACTATAAAAAACTACTTCCTATAAGGATTTCATATCATTTGTCTACTGAATACTGACTTCACTCCAACTGAAATCAGGTGAAAAGCCCCTAGAGAAATTTAGAAAGCCATTAGAGGAACAATAATTGATTTTAGAGCAAAGTTTGGCAAGTCTGAAAAGCTGTAACCCAAAGTAATTTGTGCTGCTAGCTGATCTTCAGATTATTCTCTTTGTAGCTTATCTCACTGCTAAGAAGTTTGTTTACATTACTTCTAAGATGAGTTTGTTCTTCATGCAAATCACAGGCAAGCATAAATATTCAACGCTTTAGGCTTACTTTTACCATAGTTTGTCATCCAGCGCTGCAACCAATGAAGATACCCATTATGTAGGAAAATATAATCTGAAGTAATTATTCTTGGAATCTTCTCCTACAGTATTTATTAAATATTTACAAGAGGCAGTTAGCTTCTGGATTTTTTTCTTGTTTTTAGAAGAGAATGGGAAAGCAGAGGGGGAAAAAGTTCTGAAGGCTTTTCCAGCACTGAGCATGCATAGCATTTTTGAGGGGCAGATAAAGCCTATGCTGTTGACAGAAATCTTCTTAACGATTAAAACAATGAAAAATTATTTGAAAGTAGTGTTTTTATAAGAATATATATGGAATGAGCTAAAAAAGTGTTTAGAGTTTTTTATCCAAGCAGCTGAGACAGAGAGCATTTGGGACCTGAACAAGACAAGAGCCTCTGTTGACCCTGAAGCAATTCTGCTTGCTGACCTTGGATGTATAAAGATTCTGCTAGTGTGGAGTAAATTAGTCAGGAAAAAGAAATAGTCAGCAAGAAGGCTCAAGATTCTGGTGAATCTAGGGGAATCATCTTGAAGACCTGCAGAATATAAATGACTGCTTCTTCGCAGATCATTTATTGAATGCTTCACTTTTACATTTGTTGTATCGCTTCTTCACATTATAGAAATACTATTGCCATTCACCCTCTCTGGTTCTTAGAGACTGCTACTGTCATTATTTTATTTTATTTTCTAATATGTTGTCCCCTAAATGTACTACCAAGGTGAGTAAATTGTTATAGCATCAAAATATAAAAAACCAGGATATTATTTTAGGTGATAAACAAAACAGTAGCCAAATGTAGTTCTGAACAGCACATCAGCTCTTTTTATGAAGTACCTGAAAAATAACATAGTCCTAGTCACTCTTTAAAAAATGCATTTGGGAATATAATCTATAAAACAATAGTAACAAGTAAATCCAGAAAGCAACCAACAGCCACTATGAGATAGTTATTATTTCTCTCCTTTGTGTTTGTGCCTCTGTATGTAGTATTGGAATAGTGCATCTACTTCGGACCAAGAGGGATAGTGGATTTGGTTTGACAAGTAATGAAGGTTAAATTATTTAAGGGCAATTTGCATGCTTTGAATCCCTTAGTAAGCAAGAAAAATCAAACCTGATTACAGACAGAAATGGAAAATTTCGGTAGTTATATGGACTTCTGTAAAGCCTATGACATGGTCCCCACAGCAGCCTTCTCTCCAAATTGGAGAGTGGTGGATTTGATGAGTGGACTGTCACATGGAATAGGAATAGGTTGGGTGGTCACATCCAGAGGGAAGTGGTCAATGGCTCAGAGTCCCAACAGGCAGCAGTAACAAGTGGTGTCCTTCGAGGGTCTTTACTGGGACCAGTGTTATTTAATATCTTCATTAATGACATGGGATTGAGTGCACCCTCAGCAAATTTGCAGTTGACACACCTGAAGGATGGGCACAAGAAGTGGGACGATTGGAATCTCATGCATTTTAACAAGATCATGTGCAAAGTGCTGCACTTGTGTCAGAGCAACCTCTGTTATTAATACAGACTGAGGGACAAAAAGGATTAAGAGCAGCCCTGCTGAGAAGGATTTGGAGGTGTTGGTGGATGAGAGGCTGGACATGACCTAGCCATGTGAGCCTGCAGCCCAAAAAGCCAATTGTATCCTGGGCTGCATCAAAAGCAGCATAGGCAGCAGGATGAGGGAGGGGATTCTGCCCCTCTGCTCTGGTGAAATCCCACCACGAGTTTTGCATCCAGCTCTGAGGCCCTGAGCACAGTAAGGGCATTGACCTGTTGCAGTAAGTCCAGAGGAGAAGGCTTCAAGTTGGTCAGAGGGATGGAGCACCTCTCCCCTGAAGAAAGACTGAAAGAATTAGGATTGTTCATCCTGGAGAAGAGAAGGCTTCAGGATTACCTAATTGCAACCTTCCAGTACCTGAACAGAACTTTCAAGAATGATGGGGAAAGACTATTTACAAGAGCATGTAGTGATAGAACAAGTAGGAATGGCTTCAGAGCAAAAGAGAGTAGGTTTAGATCAGATATTAGGAAAAAATTCTTTCCTGTGAGATTGGTGAGGCAATGGAACAGGTTGCCCAGAGAAGTTGTGGATGCCTCGTACCTGAGAGTGTTCAAGGCCAGTTTGGATGAGGCTCTGAGAAACCTGGCCTAGTGAAAGATGTCCCTGCCCACAGCAGGGTAGTTGGAACTAGATGATTTTCAAGGTGCACGTTCAATCCAAGTCATTCTATGATTCTGTGATGATTCTATGATTTAATGGGAGATAATAGTCAGTAATTTTGAAGTGAGGCTGCTTCATGTTATTCCCATCTTTGAAATTGTCTCCCCAACTGCAGAAAAAATTACTTTCCTCTGTTTTTCCAGTTTGTTGAAATTGTTGAGTTCGTCTAGTGCCTTCTCATCCATCTCATAGGGCTGCAAGAAGCTATTAATGCTACCTGGAAGCATCATAACAAGGGAGTTGAGAAACTCAATGCTATCATGCTTAACCAAAAATTCTATTCAGTCTGCTCTCTTTAAAATCCGATTTTGAACTGCGGAATGAACAGAAAAGCAATTATAAAGTTCAGAAAAATGAAGATAGGAAGAGTCACCTCCAAGTGGGAGAATTTTGCAGCAAGAACACCTGGGTTGTAGATCTTGCCTTCTACCTCAAAAGATCAAATGCATTTAGAAAATATGATGCATTTATGTATAGTCTAAGTAGTGACTGCTGTCCAGGAAGCTTTTGGGAGATATTGTTTAATGATTGTGGAACTCCATGCATGAAAACAGGCTCACTGTCGTTGAAGGCCACACATCCAGGAGTGTGGAGTAGGAGCCTCTTTGTGAGTCATTCATTTCCTTATAGATTTCCTTTGTCCTTAGGCTTGTTTCCCAAGCTCAACAGACTGGTAAACCTCCCCTTCAGTGCTCATCCATGCAGCAACAAATCAGAAGTCCCGTAAGGCAGGAAATCAAGGATCTATTTAATATTCCTGCTCACCAAATTTATACTTGTCTTATCAGTCGCTAAACATACAAAGATGGCCATTCTCAAGCCTCTCTACACTGCTTCATATCCCATACTCTTAGGAACTCAAATATCCCTTGCTGCCTTGGGCATGTAAAGTATGGAGAACAGATGGCACCAGCCTTGTATATATTTGAGGACTATAAGGTTTTGTTTGAACTGTTATTCTTCAAATTAACATCTCTTCCTTCATTCCACAGCTCATTCAGTCTGTCCTAGTAAATTTTAGATCTCCTGTTTCTGTGATTTTTCTTGATATCTTTATGTTCCCTTTGAACTTTCTGACAGTCCATGCCTATCTTGGTACCATGCTTAAAAGTAGGTCTCAAAATAAGTTTCTAGGTGAGTCCTTACCACTCATAGAAGAGAAGGATTTTTCATGTACCTTTCTTGTTTGTGTAGCTGTAGACAGTGACCTACATCTGGAAATTTACATATGTCCTAAGAAATTTAATTTTGTTTTCCTCTACCACATTCTCTGATTTTCAAATTCATTATCCATTCTTATTATGTGCTTTAGCTGTTTAAAACCACTTCCAGGTTGATGTCGTGGTTATAATTATTTTTTCCCGTGTGTGTGTTTATATCTTTTTTATGGTTGATAAAACTATTAGATAATTCTGAATCAGGATTAGACCTCAATGGAACCTTGCCTGATTCAGCCTTTCATTTCTTGTTTTGGTCATAATATACTAAGAAGTGAATATAATTAAGTAGTTTTCCATTACTGCTTCTTGTTACTATGTTCATGTGCATCATAATCCACCTTAGTAAAAAAAAATAGGTATTTTAGGGAAGAGGGAATGAGGTTCCCTGATAACCACTCGATTTCCTTCTCAGTTAAAACCTCCTTATCTCTATTTTCTCCGGTCTCCTTGACTTAACAGAGGTTGTTTAACAGCAAAGCACACTTGTACAATCTTCTAAAAGACTGAAAATGTAAACTAACGGAAAATGTTCTTTCGTATTTCAACATGCTAAATCTAGCTGGGATTTTTTTCTGTCATAATTTTTTACAGAGTTTAAAAAAAATAAATGTGTATTTGTTTTGAGACTTACTGAAAGGAAGTTATTTAACAAAAATATTTCAGTATGAAAGGATTTTCATTTGACTAACACTTCCACTTAAGTGGGAAAGCGAATACAATTCTGCAAAAAGATTTCAACGCCTACTCAACCCATTAACTGTTGCTAACAGACATGTCTGAAAGAATTTCTTTCTGCGGGTAAATGCATAACAGCCACTTGCATAATTCCCTAGACTGTGTATGGTTAAGTTCTATTCATATCCTTGTAGTGTGCCTGTTGCCAAAAAATCTGAGATGCTTCCAGGAAAGTGACAGCAATATGATCTACCATCTGACATATTTTTTTTCGCTTTGTTTTTTTTTTCTTCACAAGGAATAAAACTTGCAAGTGACATTTTTAAGGGGAAAAAAGGCATAGTATGCTCAGTAAAAGCAATCTGTGTCCACAGCAAGGACTCCTAATGCAGTCTCACACCATTACTGCCCAACTCCACTTTGTGTAAGTCTTAGTAAGGTGTCAAGGGCAGCATGGAACCTTCATTTATCAGAAGTATAGTATTTGGCTTGGACCACTGGACATGGAACCTTACAAATTAATAAAATATTTCCTTTTTTATTTAATCTGAATTTCATATGTGCTTCTCCATTCCAATAACCAAAATCAGTCTCATGGAAACTCTCAGCAAGGATGCTTGTTTCTAAGCTAGCCCCTAGGCACTTCCAACACTCAGATTCTTTTGCTTGTATTTCATCTGTCTCCTGCAGCCATGCAGTCTGTTTAGTGGTTCTGTCAGAATGCTGCTTCAGTTGATCTAACTACTTATTCTTATGAAAAGTTTTCAAATCTAGCAGTTTTCTGCAGATAGAGGGAAGTAGTACATGAGACTTGCCTTCCATTAGCAGTTTACAAAAGACAATCAGCCTTCTCATAGCCACATGTGATAAACCGATTAAGATAAACCTGGCAAACGCAGATGTAACAAATATTTTATCCTGATGCTTCTGTTGACAGAGTTTTACCCAGCCTCATTCTTCTTTCTCCTAGTTTTCTAGGAAACAGACTGAAATTTAAGTTCACCATAATTTATTTCTGAAAAGTCCTCATTTAGTGACTCAGTTGAAGCAGATTTGATCCTGTGTACAAAACGTTGGCCTGGGCACTTGGTTGTGTCCAGCTTTATGTATCAGAGTGAGGTTTTAAAAACCCCACAACCTTTCTTCGCCCCAACACCTTAACAAACTATGACTTTGTCTTTAAAATTAGAAATATAATTATGGTATCTCTGTTGACCTTGCATCTGTTAGAAAAAATAACTGAGTTGTTTACTGAACTCTTTCAGCACCAGTGACGAAGAAGTTCTCTATATCATCTCAGCTTGTGGACTGTTCCTCAAAACTGGAGAGAATTTTTACTATTTTTCGTTTTGGTTTGGGGTAATGAGATCAATAGAGGACAATGCTAGTAATGTTTCATTTACAGGCTTTGTACGGAGCTACTGCCAACGCAACACAAACTTGTATGCATTTATTTTAAACTGTTTTAGCTAAAACACAATCACTGCTTGTATGAATGCATTTTGGTTTAAGATAGCTATAAAATGGTATGAGAAAGTGATCTCAAACCTGCTCCTGTATTTTATCAATGTAAATGGTTCTTGAACTGAAGCAGGCCTGCTCTTTTTTGTCACTTATCCACCATTTCCAGATGGCTCACTTGAACTCCATGTGGGGTTGCTATGTTCTACAGCGCAGGAAAAAATTCTTTGCTGGAGATTTTTCCACATCTTAGTGACTGTGAGAAGACAACATAAGACAGGGCAGGCTATTCCTGTGCCAGTTTAGTAACAAGGAAATTCTGCCTGGAGGAGGCTTGCTATTAAAAAAAAACCAGTCATGTTTAGTGAATGGGGTCAGAATCTGTAGATAGTGAATCCTTTTGTATCTGCAGGAAACTGAGGGTGGCTTGGAGAGTAACTTTCAGTACATTTCTGAAATAAGGCCTCCACAGTCAGTCTGATGCAGTGAAGTGTGCATATAGCAGGCTGCTGTTCTTGTTGATCTTTGTTCCCACTTGTTGCCTTCTTGCCTGTAGACAGTCCGCAAGCTGTGACAGAAGCAGTCATCTTCCTGTCGGCTTTCTTGGTAATGCAAAAGTTCTGACCTCTCAGAAAAGTGCTCCCATCAACACAGATGTTGATGATGATTTGTATATTATTTCTCAGCAGCTTGACTTAGAGTCTGATCAGAAATGTAAAGTTCCTTTCCTAAAATTCAGAAGCCACTGTCATCTTTCCTATTGGACATGGGGCATGGCTGCGTGCGGCAGCTGCATTCCTGGGCAAAGCATGAAAAAATACTTTCAAAACTCGCTGCAAGTGATTATAATTGCTCTCCTCATTACCATTCTCATCATAATGTGCTGCCTTTGCCCTTCCTTCCAACTAATAATCGATGCTTACTGATGGAGGTTAAATGTGTTTGTTGGAAGAAATAGGTTAAAAAGAGCAGCAGCCAGTTGGGTCCATACTGATATAATAAAAGCAATTACACTTAAGAGATCAGAATCATTGAAATGACAGCTGAAGCAGCTCCAGACTCTAGGGCTCAGTAGGAAATTAAAAGCCCTGTTTTGGTTTTAGTTTTGGAAGGATTGTTTCAGCAGAGTGGATTGTAAGTGCCTTCTACTGGGAGAGCAATTAAAATTAACCAGTCAAATAAGTTGGAAGTAATAACATAAGTAAAAAGATGACAAATTTTGTTACAGAATGGTCAGATGGAAGATGAGTGATTTACCATATTTAAGGATTTAAAAGCTACTGAAAATTAAAAACTGAATTGTCATAAGAGATTTTAGTTAGGTGTGTGGATTCAAATGGACTGTGTTTCCAGTCTAAATGTAAATCAGTGGGGATGTGCAAAAGATTTTTAAATCTTAACCACATTGTTTCATAGTAAATAATCAATGATTAGGGGTCAACTTTTCAGGGTACATCAGTTCAAAAAGTAAAGAAACACCAAGCTGAATGAAAATGTCAGTAGATTTCCAGCTCCCAGTGTTTCACTGACAGTTAGGAATTACATAGCCTCTGGAAATATTAGTGGGAAGCTGGATCCCTTTTTTGAAGATCTAGGTGATAGATAGACATCAGATCAGGACCACTCTTGTGACCACTCTTAGGACAGTGTGTGCAGTATCAAAGACATCCTGTCCTTACACAATGGAGAATATGAATACTTTATGAGGCAGCATTTCTTGACTCAGTTGCTTATCAGTAAGTGAACCTATGTAATTCTGTCATGCTGAAGACAATTCTCATCTCAGTTGTCTGGCATTGTCCCAACAAGAGTTCGTTCCATTCACACATTTTTGCGTTTGCTGAGGTTTTCTGTGCTGAAATTATGAAGTGGTGAAGACAATTACTGTACAGTGAATGCAGCAAATAATCAAACCTTGAATCTTCACATGCCCTGTACTGCTGCATTTGGTAAACTCCATTCCCACAGTTTTACAGCTCTGGTTGTGATACACTCATTTCCAGCCACTGTGGGGTCCCATAGGAACATGAGCTTTTCTTATGCAATGGAGAAGAGAGTACTGTCAGAATTTGCTTCTCTTGTACTTTCTACCTGAATGCTACTAATGGGAACTTAAATCTCTCTACTCGTTCTGTAATAAGTGTTATTCTCCCATCTTATAATTGTCTTAATTTATTTATTTATTTATTTTTTATGTCTCCCTCTAATCTTGGCCCGAGCTTAAATGGATTTTTTTGGGGTTGTTTCTTTTACTGGCATTTGTAGTCCCTGTAGGGATTTCTAGCCAATTAGTCACTCAGAATACAGCTGTTAGGTAGAATAAGAGAAGATTCTCCAATTTGCCTCCCTGTGTCAAGACAAGGAGACGCAACCTTGCAGAAGCATTTTCTCACCAAGATCAGCACTGCTGTCACAGATGATAAGTAAAAGTGAATTCATACTTGCTCCTCAAGGATCATTCCTCGATGCAATTTACTATAAAAGTACCAGGTATAACTCCAATGATCTTTGTAAAATTCGATTTTGCTTCACTCCCAGTAGAAATATTTCTGTGTAATCTTTTGTAAAGTAGCTTTTTTACTGCTTAGCACTAGGATGTACAATTAGTTGATTGTATGTGTATATCTTCTTTTTCACAATGAAAAAAAATAGTATGACCCAAAGAAGAAAGTACATTCTTGTCAAACTACTGATCTTAAGGTCAAGAGCTACAGCAGTGCAAGAGCAGAGGTTACTAGCAGAGGTTGTTTTTCTTCCTGGGGTGGGGATTAATTTGGTTTTTTTCTGATGCACATTGCTAGAACATCCCACAGATAAGGTTTATACAGGAAAAACTAAAGAATTAAAATTGAAGCAGTATTGTTCTTGGTGATATTCATGTGTGATGCCTAACTCCCCAGAGATGCAGTATCGTTGTGAAAAGAAAGCTTTTGAAGAAAAGGCATTAAAGTTTGTAGGGGCCTGGAGCCAATTTTTTTTCTACTGATAGGTGGATAAACCAGTCATTTAAATGTCTTTTGAGACTACTAAGAATGCTTTTGGCAAGGTTATTTACCCCAGACAATTTTTTCAAGTGGACACCAGACCTCACAAGTGAAAGCTCAGGATAATCCTATGGATCAGTGGCCAGTGCAAAGGTACTCAAATCTGTGTCAATGTGTATTTGTTCTTTGAGATGGCATAGTGAAACATCCAGTCTTTTCCAGAGCTATTACCTGTGAATCTACGACTTCAGTAGGAACAGCCACACTGAACTAATAATAGGCCTGTACCTAAACATATACTGAATTAAAACTTAAAGCTAAAGTTCCATACAAGTAACAGTATCCCAGTAAAAAAAAGACTCTACAGATGCATTCACTCCGTTCAGTAGGAGTATCTACACCTTTATCTAAGACAATGCATTTTTAGAATGACTTTATCTAGCAGTAGATTTTCATAATATGCACATTGCTGGAAAATATGTACTGATTAGAAATCTTGACATTGCTTCTGGGCTCTGTCCTAATACAGCGGGTGTGCTTTGCTACTGTACAAAGTAGCTGTGGTGGAAGAAGAACTGGTTGGTGTCTCAAGGTCCTCTTTTAAAATTGTGCATTTCACACCCCTCACCTGTCCCATACATGTTTCAGTGCCATACTTATCTTTAAATGATAAAACACAACAAAGTTTATCCTGTAAAGCACTGGTGTCTGTGTTCCAAATCAGTGACAGAGTCTGATTGGTATTAAGCTCCTGCTCCTCCCATTGTGGAGTTTCAGGCTGGGGTGTGTGACTGGAGGCTCTTGCTCTGGATTGACATGGAAACACAGAAACAGAAGGAAACAATGAAGGGTTTTGTCTTTTCTGCTGCTCCAGAGCAGAATTGTTCATTCTTAGGTAGAGCTGACCAAAATGAGAAAACCCTCTGAAAACTGTGGTGAAGGCATTCTGGACCCAGTTTAAGGAGATGTTCAATAAACTCGGAGATCTGTGATAACCAATGAATAATATGGTGTGTGACATGGCAGGATTTTTGTTCTGCCTTTGTGTCTGATTTTGTGTTGGGGGCAGGGGAGATTTTGATAGGAGTAAGTGAAGCAAAGAACCTCTAAGACAGCTGAAACTTACTTTATTTTCTAGTGAAAACCCACTGACTAACTGCTACTCTCCTTTCTGCACCCATATGGTCAGAACAGATGTGCTGCTAGAAGGTTACAATGATGTTGCTTGGCTATCCAGTGCTTTAACAGCAAAGGATGTCAACAGAAAAAGCTTGAAGTATGAGGTCTACAAGGAAAAAATATTACATTATTTTCTTCTTTGTCCATTCTATCTTACTATTAATTTGTTGTGTCCTTTATAGATAAAGTCTCTGGAGTCACCAGAAATCTAACAGATCCTTGAGCTGTTAGTATAAAAAGTTACCTTCAAAGATGGACGTTTGAAAATTCTTGCTGCTTCTTGTTTTGAAGATGTATTAGATATTTTATCAGCTTATTTCTGGTGAACTACAAGTATGCTCTATTGAAGACAAGGCTGGAACTTTCGCCAGGCTCAGAATCATGAAAGTGAGAGGAGAGGATGGTTTCTGTTATAAAAAACAGTGCCTCACTCTCCAAAATGCCCTCCAAATTCCTTGTTTAATAACACATTTCTCATATGTATTTCAGTTTTGGAAAAAAATGCATACGTAGTGTAATTATTAGCATTCAAACTGAGGTAAAAATACAAGGTCTTTTTGGATACTACTTTCCCCCTGAAACTTATAAACATGGTTTGGGACTGTCTTTTAGTGTCTAAATGGTGAGCTCAGTGTAATGTAGTCCATTAAGTTCAGGAAAGATTATTCAATTGTTATGGGAGACTGGAAAGGCAAACAAAAGTCATGGAAACAGTGTGCATTATGAGAGAAGCATTGGAAAATTAGTTTGAAGAGAGGACATGTTTTTGTCTGTATCTTCTACAGCAAGCAGCAGAAAAATGCCTCATCCTCTTGTAGACAATATGAAATCCATTGATGTGGAAAGGAGCAAAGGCAGAAAATTGAATATGTCATAGATTGTAACAAAGTGAAGTTCAAACAGCCTGTTTAGATAATAGACTGCCATAAATACATCAATGGAAAGCATACCAGCTGAAATTGCAGAGGATTTTCTTAGTCTGAGAAACACATATTCCAAAGATTGTTTTTGGTCTAATGTTTTCTATCCCAGGAAGACATAGGTGGTGAATTCAAACTATAATTGCAGTTCCATCACAACTTTAGAATATTTAGAATATTAGTAGAATATTTAGAATGGGATATTCAGACAGATGCTTTCTCTTTTTACATGTTATTCCTGTCCTTTCCAGCTTTCTGTCCTTTTTTTCTGTCCTTATTTTTAAACATTTTTTATTCTTTATTTTTAATGTCCCCTTCTCTGATGTTTTTTCTTCAATGCTTTGAAAAGATGAATTGGGGGAGGGTCTGGAATGTGTGCTAATATGGTGATAAGCAAAACTGATCTTGGGTCTCTAAATCCTGCTAGAAGACATAAATATATTAAATTGATTTGTTTTTAATGAATAATTGCTAGATTGCTGTTTTTGTAATTAGGTAGATACACTTACCACCCCCCAAAAATGCACACTCACACATGTGATTCCCCTCTTATAGATGAAGATGGCTTTTTATCCATGTAGATGAAATCTTCAAGCAGGCTACTGAAAATCATCAGAAACTCTGGAAATGAGATTCAGCAACTTAAAAATAAGTCAAGAAACAAAGCTTGTGATGTTATGCATGAATTTAATAGAGATTGTGCATTTGGTTTTTTAGGGTATGAAACTACTTTAATGGATAAAATACTGGGCAGAAGGCCTGGGAAGGATCTATCTGAGGTAGCTTGAGGCACTTTCCCACTATGAGAAACTGCTGCCCCTTGGATCAAGTAGGGCTCTGTGGAGGACCTCCACCCTTGGGAAGGTCACTGTGCACTTGCAGTGATGCCCTTTGGCAATGCTGCATTGCAGGGGTCTGCATGCCTGGCCTGAGTCATGAGGAGGCACTAAAATACAGCTATGGCTAACGTGACCTTTTTCACATAATGTAGCAGAACAGGCTCTTTGGTTTAGGCTGTGACGAATTAAAGGCATTACTGAAGTGGATGGCAATTCATTTCACTTTGTCTTCCAGCCTGCCATCAGCTAATAATGGCTTTGTCACTAATGATTTGGTGGGAATGATTTTTTTTATAATACCTGTCATTCAGAAGCATCCCAAAGTGATCTATAGCCTAATTTACTTATTACTCAGAAATTTCTTCTTTCACTAGCAAAATGCAGCTTTGGATGAAAGGAGGAAACTGTGTTCTACAGCTCAAAATCTTCTTGATGGAGATAGATGGGAAATAGAAGCAGTTCTTAGTAAGACCATAGTATCATGGAATAGTTCGGATTGGAAGGGACCTTTCAACTGTATACTGAAAAAATCACCGTAAATACTTAAACTTACAGACTTACTTTTAAGTAAAGAAGAGTGGGAATTTGGATTTCTGTTCTTTAGACTGCGAGATCTTGATGTCGGGGGGAATCATAAAACAAGAAAGCCTTCTACATGACTGTGAAAAGTTTATACCTCCTTTATGGCTTCGGTTCAAAAGAGGAAGGGACTGCAAATTTCTTGACCCATTTCTTGTGAGGGCCTTCTGCGCAGATAGAAATGTGCTCTCATGCAGACTATAGGTGGATCTGTGTGTGATGATATGCATTTCAGCATACAATTGCTTTTGTGATAACAAATGATAACAGAAGATGTTTTAAAGCCAGAAACATTTGTTGTTAGTATAATAGTATATTTGTTTGTTTTGAATTAATTGCCCATTTTTATTTCAGGTTTTTTTTGAGACAAATATTCCCAGACTTTTATATAGTTTTCTGATGAATGAAGAACCTTAATATTTCTACTTCACATGTAGTCACAGAACTGTGGGATGACTGAGTCTGTAAGGATGCTCATAAGATCATTTCAGTCCCACCCCTTGCACAGAGCATGGTAAACTAGAGATTGTTGCCCAGGGTCATATCCTATTGGGCTTTTAATATATCCAACAATGGATGGTCCACAATCTTTTTGGGCCATCTGTTCTGGTGCCGGCGGTGAGGAGAAGCAAGATACGCCAACCCAATATGAGTGATAAGCAAGCTTCCACTTTATTCGTGTTGCACACCACTTATATATCATAGTGTCAATTACCCTACATTTTCTATTGGTTAACTAGCAGTGTCCACGCGCCCTTAGACTCCTCTAATTGGAGTACATTGTTTCTATCACGCGAACGGTAACAACCTGACTGCAGACCAAGCTCTGTCAGGTCTCTCACGTCTCACATGCCGATGCTTCCTTGTTTCCCATCCCGGAGTATCTTATCAGACTGGTATGTTTCTTCTTCAGCCTTGGCTGCTTCCCTCTGTCCTTGAAGCTAAGCTAACCCACCTGTGCAGGCTGAACAGTTCACATGCCCTCTTCCTTTAAACAAAGAATTCCTCTCTACCCTTCAGCTTAAATCACGTACATGTGAGGCCTACACTTTGCTTTGCTCGCACAAGGCCTCCAAAGATCTGAGGCCTTGCTCTTGGAGCCGTTCTGCAACATTCTGGTATTTGACAACTACTGCAGTAAAAATGTTTTCTTGTATTCAGATAGAATTTAAATGGTAATCTCCATCACAAGGTGAACAAACATATTCTTTAAGTGCAATATTGCTTTGAAAAGCTGAAATGATTGCTCCCATTCTAAGAAAGGTCAAATGAATTCAAGGGAATTTTTTTCATTTTTAGTCAAACTTGAAAGATTTTTTTTTATATGAATTGAAATAGTCATTTGAAGAAATAAGAATAAAAACTTTACAGGAAGTATTTTAGACAAGATTTCAGTTTTTCAAGTATTGAACTCAGACATGGATATCTTAAAACACTGCAGGATAAGAGTGAATTCTGGTATTCTTGGGACATTTTTCACTCTGCAGGAGGATAATAAAAGAGACTTCAACAGTGTTCAGATGTGGAGTCTTCTCTGAGAAATGAACAGCAACACTGATAAGATCATAATTGTTTGGATACTGTCTACACTTATAAAGTTAGAAATGTGTTTGAAAACCTGCTGAACCACTTTGAAAAGTACTAGGAACCAAATAGAATGTTTTTTCCTATGGTGTGATCTCCCAGGAATGCAGACCTTTTGCAAAGGAATCCACCCATTAAGAAGTCTGAAAATACATTATGGATGCTAACTGCAGCAATCAAGTCTGTAAATACTGGTTTGTTTGAATTTTGTTTTTCAACCACCCTTCGTGCAGTGGTAGAGGTCTGTTTGGAGCATCGTGTCTCCTTGGAACATCTGTTTTTGGCACCAGTGAAAGTAACAGTGAAAGTAATTTTCAATGAGACCTTGATGTCACACTATGGCCAAGCAAAAGAGTGCATGAAAAGATGTGTGGTAGGAAATCAGGTGTTACATTGGTTGATGGAGAGTGAGAAACAATTTCATCACAGATTTATTTAATATCCATGTCAAGGGAAAAAACACATCTGACAATCCTACATCTGAGTAAATCTGGAGTTTTGGATTGATTCTACTTCTTTTCTGGGTCTTTAGATAGAACTCTTTCAAATTTAATTACCTGCAGTTAGGCTCTCATGGTTTATCCCCAGCAGGCAATTAAGCCCCAGATGGCCACTCACTCACTTCACTGGGAAGGGGAAAGAATGGGAAGGGTTAAAGTGAGAAACCTCATGCATTGAGATCAAGACAGTCTATAGGTAAAGAAAAATCTATGCATGCAAGGAAAGCAAAACTAGAAATTAATTCACCAAATCTCAGGCACAGGTAGGTGTTCAGCCATCTCCAGGAAAGCAGGGCTCCATCACACCTGCTGGACCCGCTGACCAATGTTGACCTTCATCAGGTCCACAAACAGTTGCTAGGACTCTTCAAACAAGATATTAACAAAAGGTTTTTAAATAGTTTATGTATTTATTTATTTAGTGTTTATCCAGGTTTTGAAATTATGAAATGGAAGATAGATTTACTTAAAGAAAAACTCAAACCTCCACACCATCTGGAGCGAATCGGGGAATTTGTCAGTTTTACCCTTCTGGAACGTTGTTTTTTGTTTTGCTCTTAAAGCTTTTTCAAAGAGAAAGTGACCTTTTTAGAGATACTAATTAGTTTAGAAATCTGAGCCAATATTTGGATGCTGTAATAATTCCTATTGTTAAAAAACATTTTGGAAATATTGACCCTTCTGTAATACACTGTCAACTGTAGGAGCTGCAAGGCTTCATACTGACTTAGAACAGCTGAAGTTGCACAAAAGTATGCATTATGCTGATTTTCATTATCATATTTTATGTGGGTGGTTTTTCCTCATCAAGAAGTCCAAGGAAATAGCCAAAATAAGACAGTTTTGAAAACAATGTATGAAGGGCTTTAGAGTGGACGTTTTATATTTAAAAGTAAATAAAAGCTCCTTCTGAACTGTTATGTAATATGAAAACCTCCTGACTAAGAAAGCAAACCAGATTCCACTTTTCTAATGTGTTTTTCAGCAACATTTAAAAACTGGTTCGAGTTCCAAATGATGCAATAAAGAATATCAAGCTACGTCTTCTAGAACATGAATTTTAATAGCTTTGCAAAGTTTTGATGTTACAGATTCAGATCATGCTTTGCTTTGTACACCAATTGTTTTTACCTAGTCCTGAAGGATGTTGTTACTCTTATGGGGACTTTTAACAGAAGTAACAGAGAGAAACAATGTAAGTCAGGGACGGGAAAAATGAGTTTTCAAAACAATTGTTTAGAAGAGTCCTTTGAGATCTCAGCAGTGACTGTATTTAAAGTCTTATATTATTTATTCTCCTTGTTAAAATGTATTTCATGAGACTGCAGGCCAGCAAGATATATGGGAGTAAACTCTGGGAAAAAAAATAGGAGAGTTCCCAACTAGACCTGCAGCTCTAAACCAATAAGTACAACACCCTTTCACACTCAGTTTTCACCGAAGCTCTGGAATCTGTGTAGGACAGTTCTAGAGTGAAATACTTCCAGTATTCATCATTAAGATGTTTTTTACACAAAGATTTCCAAAGTCAGTGAGAGAAGTAAGTGCGAGGAGGGACAGGTGGGACTGCTGTTGGAAGGTCATAGAGAAGGTACCTGCTAGTTTTGTCTTCACATGAGTACTTTACTTCCCCTACTTCCTCTTCCTTCTACCCTTGGCACAAGAGATGTGACTGAAATGAAAACAAACAACTTTGAAAACAAAACTTGTTTAAAATTGTCTAGGAATGGCATTGGAAGCAAATGCTGCACACCTACTATATAGAAGTTGCAATGTTTATAGGTTCCCAGACTGCTCCCTTTGCCATGCCATTGCCATGCCTTTAGTCATGACTAACATCTGTTGCATGTTTATTTTCCCTATACCCCAAGGGAACAACTGTGTGCAGTGAAATATATTTTTTGGTTTATTTTATTAAATTTATGCTCCCTACTTTTACTGTAAGTTTGTTATATAAAGAAGGGTCAAGGAAATACTCTTTGAAACTGAAAACTCAAATTGTTATTGCCTTTAGTACTTTGAAAGATCTCCCCATGACCTTCAACTATCCCCTGAAGGAAGCTCTTTTTTATCAGGAACAAACCTTTACCTTCAGGAGAGACAGTTGAATTGAATGTTTAAGCTAAGAAATACCTATTTGTATCAAATATTGTAATATTCAGTGAAATGACTGATAACAGCCCAAATACTCTAGCCAAGAGAATTGAAAAGACAGCATCGTATGATAACTCAAATAAGGTTTATATAAATACAACCCCTAATATAACTAAACTCCATATTACTCTAAAAAGAAGCAGGGAAAAGAGTTAAAAAAAAAACAAACAATGTTGGAAAGGCAGTCCTAAAAATATATTCAAAATATTCCATTCAATTCTAAGAAACGGAAATTTTTTTCTAAAGTTGTGTTTTTGAACAATAATTGATATTTAAAAGAAACATTGATGTATTCCACTGGAAAATTTTCAGTACACAAATACCTAAGAAAATTTATAAACACAACTTTTAAATACCTGTTTTCAAAGAGAAAGTAGATAAAAGCAAATAAATCATTGTAATGAGATTAAAAGGCAAAGCCCTCAGGAAGGCTGTTTATAATGCATCCTGCAAAGAGCAGGACTTTCTTTAAAGGATTAGCATATGCTGTAATTCTGGTGAAACTGAAAAATATTGTTGCTGAAAAACTAATGGGTAAAATTCTGTGAGAGATAATATAACTTCTAACAAAGCAGCAAAAAGGACAGAAGGAGAGTAACATCTTTGTTTCTCCAGGCCTCATTAAACAAGCATTAAAGCCCTCTTAACACAGATTGCCAGAACTGAAAAAATGGTTCCTGTTCAAATAAGTGAAATCACATCCTTATAAACCATTAAGGTAATACAAGGTATGATACAAAATTGAAGTTTTCTGGTTCTTTTCATGACAACTCATGACTTATACAGTGCTGATGATGGTTTGGAAGGTATGGAGAAGAGAGAGACTTTCCTTATAAATGAGTATGAATTAAGACCTATGCCTTGGGAAAGAAAGAAGATGAGAGGTGAACCACAGTAGTTGTGATGCTGAGTCTCTCACTGAAGTTGCAACTCAGACTTGATCAACAAGATATGAAACATTAGTGTAACTCTAAGAGTTGCATTTCCTACACTCAGTCTCGGTGCTTTCTGGAAAATTCTTGGTGTGTTTAGTCCAGCCTTCAACAACTCTCAAATAAAAGGCATTAGCAGAGGAGAGGAAAGAAAACATTCAAGAAGCTTCAAAGTCCCCTCTGAGCATTTCGTTTTGCTATTCACACTGATTACCTTCATTGCTCTTATGCTGGTGCAGAAAAAAAGAAAAACAAGATAAGTGACATGTCTGAACCCAAGTAAGTCGCCCTGCCCCAGGAACACCTCTTGCTGTAGTAAATAAGTACCCCAGACTCAACAGAAGCTTTTCCACTGCCTCTAAAGCTGTTTGCATGGGGCATAGAAAGCAAAGCAGCTGGTCTAGATTTGCACCTTGTTTGTCTGCTGGAAACAACTATATTCTGGCTTTAATGCTGCTCAAAAACTGCATTATCAGATGTCAGCATATTTTCTTTTAATACAACTTTGGTTATACTTTGTGACCCCAGGCTTTCAGTAATCCTCAAGAAATGAGCCTGAAGATGTGTTTGGAACATCACACAACATTAAATGAGTGCTCTTGTGCCTTTGGGATCTGAGTGCTGAGCAGCACAGGGCTTGCTGACATTTTCAATTGACCAGTGTTAGCTAAGAGGAAACATGATGTGGACTGAAACAGGCCAGAGCACAAGGTGACACCTTTAGTAAATACTTAATGAGCATAAGCATATTTCCATGAGGTTACTGGTGGCTTGATCCTTTATCTGTATAGTAATGCCACCATAATATCTTTCGTTTTACTGGGCATGTATTGTTATAGTTAGGCCTTGCATTCCCAGAGTCTTCCATTTCAGCTGGATGCAGTCCACATTGCATGCAATTTGCATGTGAGGCAATGGCTCTGCAGCTAATGGAGCAAAAGAGGCACTTCTAGAACATAAAGCGCTTCATAGTCTCGGGTTTTTCTATAAATTTAGACACTTATTCACTGTCTAATTTTTTTTAAGTACATGCATTCATCCCTTGTTGCTAACATAAGTACACTACCACAGTCACATCTGAAGCTTGCTGCCTGTCTGGTTACGTTAATTAGTCCTTCTCCTGCCAGTACCAAATCTTTTTAATTTCTTACTTCTAATTTGCCAGGTGCATTAAGAAGCATTTCAAAGAAGGTCTTTTTTTTTT
>VZRN01004865.1:1092532-1147320 GCA_013397935.1 Dasyornis broadbenti | reverse complement strand
TTGCTTTCAAAGGATTCTTTTGAGTCTGTATAAATGGGAAGCTTTTAAGTTGTAGATTTTGCACATAAAAGTACATTTATAGAGTGCCTAATCTTTATCTTTGCACCCTTCAGACTACTTAGTGATCATTGTTGTGGCATGCACAAGTAGGCTGTCTTAGATGTGATATTTTCTTGGGTTATTAACCTCGCCATTGAATCCCTCTCAATTGTTTCTCAGTAGATTATTACATAGCATAGGAAATAGAAAACTGTGTAAAATATATTGATTGTCATAGGAAAACAGCTGCACTTATCCTTCAAAATTTAGTTGGCTTACGTTTGGAAAGGAAAGATCTAAAGATTATTTTTGTCTGAAAGTTTTCATCTGAGCTCTCTTCAGAGATCTCATTCTTCTATTAGAAACATGAGACATGTACTGTAATAATACATTATAACATTGATTCGTATAGTGTTCCCATCCCATAGGATTTTCATGAAGATGGACCCATATTAATGGTGTTTTTTTTTATATGACATTGAAACGGGCAACATTTTAAAACAGCAATGGTCAAAGCAATGAGAGAACAAATAGGGAAGAAATGGTTGTTTTCTTCTGCCCTACTTCAACACATTTCAGCTATGGAAGGGCCTCAGAAATGTACCTCAGCACTTCTTAATTTTTCATTTTTAAGATGGAAAGAAACACAAGGAAATAAAAAGGATGGCCTGGACTGCTCATGCTATATTTCACTTTAATGGTACATTCAGTTCTAGATTAAAGAAAATGCAAGACTACCAGATTCTTGACACAATAGTGATCTCACCTATTTCCATGGCATGGAGTAAAAGAAGTGTCCAGTTTTTGGAAGAGCTGTTGATTTTCTCTCTCCCCCTTTTGTGATCTCAAGGGGAACGCAGGTCCTGCTGAGTGATTTTACCACCTAAAGAGCTCTTCATTCTACATCCCTCCTGACACAAGGGGTTCTTAACTGAATCATTGCGCAATACTTGGAACAATGATGATAATGCTTTTAAAATAGTTCCAGACTATAAATAATACCAACCTTCATAGCTCATGTGGCTATTTCAGTATCTACTGCACTAATCTTGTGCTTCTCTCTGCTATGCATCTTCCTGGGGTTGGGCTGCTTACCTGGTGTCTGCTCTCCAGCAGGAAGAAATAGAAAATGGAAGAGATTTCTCATCTCTCCTCTCCCCTGTTCAGGCATGCTCCTTTAGCAACACTCCAGGAAGAGTGAATACTCCTGAAAAGAAACTTAGTGGGGATAGGAGCCTCACACTTCACCCAGAACTGCCCTTCTTAGCCTGGAGACTTACTGGTTTTGTGGATTTGGATGTGGTGTTCTGCTTTCAATGTTAAAAAAGACTATCATCTGGACTGTTCTATTTCAGGAGGGGCCTAAGCTCACTTAACGATTCTGCCCTGTGTGACAGTGAGTGCGGCTGCTTTGTGATGTTGCAGACTAATGTGAAGATATGGTACAGCAAGAGAAAGTAGGGGTCTGTCTTTTCAAAGTACAATGATTCTTTTGGTAAAGGTACATCCAGCAAACATAACTCTAAATAGCATTTGTAGGTGGTGTGTCCAGTCCAGATCACCGGACTCGTCTCTGATTCCTTTCCGCGTGAATGTAGGGAGCTGGTGTACCTGCCATAGACAGAGGTACACATTCAAGTTAGATGTACTATTCAGTCAGAAGCACTGTGAAGCTGCTTTATGATCTGAGTTAGATTTGTCTTGTGGATATTTATAACACTGAAAAACCCCCCAGACTTAATGGAGAATAGTGTGTGCCTACATCATGGTAGAATTCACATTGATTTAAATAATTGACAAACCATTACTTTATCATTTTTCAGTTAGTGAAAATTCAGTCTATGTACTTTTACTTTTTCTTCTATATTTATAACTTAGTTACAAGAATGGTTAAGGAGGTGTGTGTAGGGGCAGGTAGAATTGAGAGAGACAGCTTACAAAATCATGGAAACCCCATTATTTTAAAAACGGTGTCTACCAAGCCTAGAAGATATGAAAGAAAAATGAAGTTAACTGGTTATTCTTCAAAACTACTGTTGTGGAATAAAAAATTAATGATAGTTGAATACTGTTTGCACATAAAGACCTTTATAAATAGATCAGAGATGCAGGAAGGAAAGAAAGGAAACTATAATAGCTCAAGGAAAAAAAGCCACAAAGGTTTTTGCTGTTTGCTTAGCGTGTGAAAGCACAGTCTTGGAAAATTTATTTGTGAATCTTTACACACTTTGAAAGATATTTTAGCTCCCAAATTATGCATTCAGTTATTTTTGAGTGATGCAACATGATTTAGACTAAGCAGAGTGAAACAATGAAAAACAGGGGAGACGTGCCATGAATAAGGCTTGTGGCAAATAAAACTGGTGTAAATTCTACTGTGAACTCTGTGTGCTGATGTATAACCCATCTGGCACTCAAAAGCTTTGTTTCCTCTATTCTTTGATCTCCACAGCAGTGGAGATTCCAAGCAGGAGGTTGTAAGACGGACTAAGGAGGTGTTCTGCACAGAGTTCATTATGGCTCTGGCGCCTTTTTATTAGTGTTAGTGTTTATTAGTAATAGTATTAGTATTAGAAAATAAGGAATTTTAAAATTGTCCCAAGTCTAGTTTCTTTTAAGAGAACTAGAGGGAAAAAAAAAAAAAAAACACAACACTTTTTAGGATGACATGAAGTAAAATACTAAACACTTGCTATGTTTATACTCATGCATGTGTTGCTTAGGAATCACGAAGAAGATGCATATACAAGTAGGACAAATTGCACCCCACACTGTGCAACACAGTTTTTCAAAGTGTGTTTTGCTTTCTTGTTTTTCTCAAATAAGTGCTGCCTTGCTGCACAATGCCAGAAGCCATTTGAGAGGAATGAGCAGAACTTGGCAGGATTTGACCCAGGGGAAGAAAGATTGCAGAACTGCTTTCAGTGCAAATCTTTGTATCACAATGAGAAGAAAACTCAGTGATGTTAAATGGTCCCAGCCAGAGAAATGGAAACTATTTCATGACAGTTAAGACACTGGCTTTACAGACAGTGCATAAAAGGCAGGTGGTCTCACAGTAGTTGTGGTGAGAAGTAAAAAGATTCAATCTTGAAAGAGCTTTTCATTTTTATTTTTTACTGTAGTCACCTATAAGAATCAGAATGAGATCTCCTGTGCTAGATCTTTTGAAATTGTTTTTAGAAGCAGGTAGTAATTTAAAGAGAATAAAGCTGCCAAAATGTTCTGATTCTTTGGCTCCTGATTATTACCTGATCCAGAGTCCCCTGAAGTCTCTGGGCAATCATAAAGACTTCTGTTGTTGTTCCTCTATGCTTTTCTAGAAGTAATGCTGTTGCCAAGCTATGAACTGCACAGAAATATTAATGTCACATAAAGTTGCTGATGGGACTGCACATGGGTGAGCGATTTACAGTCTGAGTCTGTAAGGATTTGTGCATGCTTTTAAACTTTGAACCACAGTGAGAGTGATGCCAGTGTCTGAGCTGCCTTTTATTTGAAGTCGAGCATTATGTCATATTTGATATTACCTAGATAGGAGATGAACCCATTCTTGTTTTGCACTGTTGAATTGCTCTTGAGGTCAAAGAAGGTGTGAGGAACTGGTCTGAATGTTTCCATTCCTTTTGCTGAAAATAGGTGGCCCAGCAGATTGACCTTGCAGCCCAGTGTTAAGGACCACAATCAGTGCTTTCCTGGTGAATTTAGACCTGGCACTTTTGAATTACCTTGTGCTAATTGAAAGCAGAATGTTGGGTTTAATTTTGTGACTTCCTGTTTGGTTGTTTCTTATTTTCTGGGGGCTGTTTAATACAGCTCATGTCTGCACATTTGCAAGGAAAACACTAATGAATTGAGGAAATTATAAAAAGCCAAAGAAAGGGATGAAGTTGCACTGTCACATTAGCAAACAGCATGGCTTTCAACAGGCACTGAGGGAGGGAGCATTTGCTAATGTCAGGATAATTTTTAAGACAGCATGTAATTTTACAATTGACAATTCGAGGTGAAACAGTGAACACAAATAAGTCTGGTTCAGAAAACAAAACTACAACGACCTAGTGGGGTTTCAGCACCTCTTGACAAAAACAACTGTGACAGGACTTGTCAGCTCTGGAAAGAAACCAATTCAAAAATGACTACTTGAGCATTTTAGCAAAGAGAAGAAACTGTTGGAAACATATCTGTATTCCAAAAATGTTAAAAGGCTTTCCAGTTGCCAGGAATTATATTAAATTAGCTCATGAAAGAGTATCTTCTACCTTTAATGACCCCATTCAGAGGTAAATGTGACTGGACTGTCTTGTTTTGCTGTATGGTTCTGACTATAGTGTTGAGTAAAGACAGCTGGAAAAAAGCCTGCCTTTCATCTTGAAATCAGTTTTTCTGATGTTTTCCTTCCCTGTTTTTTATAGAAATAGGGTGTGTGTTTCAATTTGGCTATCTATTTTGCTGGCGGCAGCTTTTTATGAATGTGATACAATGTCAGGCATTTCACACTAAATGTGCTTTGCATATGCTATGCCCTTGAATTGAGGTTCCTATCCTTCCCCTAAGAAATAGGGGAACCTCATGTTCCGAAATGCTCTTTTCAGGAAACTTGACAGGCTTTTAATTTTGCATGGACTCTTTCCTCCCCCCTTTCTTTTATTTCTTTTTCATAGCCATCAATTCCACAGTGCTCCAATGAGTATTTCTAAAAATAAAATCTGCAAATTACAGGCCTTGGTTTACCACAGTGTTGCAAATTGTCATTAACAAACAGTCTCTAAAAAGCCACTGGCTCTGCAAGCCATGAGGTAGCTTAAGTCCACAGAACCGTATTGTTCTTTTCCAGTGCTCCCACTCACCATGTATATTAACTACTTAATATTCTTACTTGCTGCTTGAAAACACTGCGGCTTGTTTTCAGCAATGAATTAACATCCTGTCTATCTTTCCAATGACTTTCCAAAGAATATATAACTTAGAGGATGAATAACCCCCAGCACCATGTGCCCGCTGAGGTTTAGCGCTCAGCTTCACACACAGAGTGATGTAGCAGCAGCGCATCCCTCCCCTTGCCTCACACTAGAAATCCAATCCTCTTTGTTAGAGAACCTGGCAAACTAGCCAAGTGCTAGGACTGTTCTTGGAAGAGTGTCAGAGCCCTGGGAGCTATCCATAGGATTGCCATTTCAATTCAAGTATCCCAAGACTTAAACACCTGTCCATACCCGGTTTTATATACATCTCACACACACCTAGAGATCCTGTTACTTTCCAATTCCATCCACCATCAGCTGCCAAGGACTACCAGAGCCTTTTTAAGAGGTACTGACCAGCAAAAGTGGGCACGACATTGAAACTCCTGCCTTAAGTGCTGTTATTCTCTACTTAGTGTAAGTCCTGTGGCCTGCATGCCTAAGCCCTCTTTCAGTATTCAGTTTGTATGTTGTCTTTTTAATCTGAAACTGTATTTTCTTCCTTGTCAAAATTTGCACGTCTGCAGCTATGGCCATTGCTGTGATGCCATGATGTTTATAGCTCCCTCACTAACTCTTTTTTTAGTTTGTTTTTCAAATGAATGTTTTTTTAATGTTTATTTTCAGGAGAAGCTTAGGATCTGTGAGTGGTCAACACATAGACTTGTGTAATTATCATGATATGAAGTACTTTTTGTTTTGGTAAGAGCCAGGTTTATAAACTAGTCTTTCTTCTAAGCTTTTCCATAGACAATGTTCAGTCAACTGAGGAGACTCGTCCTGCATTATGGTAAATGTGGGTGTCTAACACAAGGCAATTCTATCCACAATCTGACCAGGTTGCTTCAACATTTAGCATTTTGGTGTCAAAGTTCCTTTGTAGATCTAGGACTTATTCTTGATTAGACAGAGACCGTAGAAAATAAAATGTAAACAGGGATCAATTTGGAAAACCAAACTGAAATGTAGTCTTTTTTTAAACTAGCTTTTATTGAATCACAGATTTATTATGTAGTGACCTGCTTTTTTTTTTTATTTTATTTTATTCTTATGAATCCTTACTAGTAAGAAAAATGAGAAGTGGGTGATGAAATGTTGCAATATAGCAAACATTAGGCAATCTATTTCTCTTGAGAGCTTTTCAAGTAGCCTTACTCCAAGAGGGCATTGTGAAATATGCCTTTGTATTTTATCAATGTGTTATTCAACAATTCCTAGAATATATTTCTTTAGAAATAGAACCTAATGATGAAAACTGCAGAGCAGAAGCATCCACTGTAATTACTTCTCGAATTGTGCCAATATTTTTTGTTGTAATGCAGAAGAAAATGTTTTATCTTTGGAATGTGTACATGAGTAATCAGTGGTGGTATTAGCTATGTAACACTTAATCAAATTTCAAAATGTGACTTAAGAACATGTTGAGGATTTTTTAACTAGACATGTTACAGAAACTGTATTCTGATTGTAATTTTTTGCTGGGTTGTGTAGCAGTAGATTTATACCTACCTCCACTTCTGTATAGTTACTCAGTAGCCACATGGGGTTGTACTGAAATAATAAAATTGATAAAAGTAGAACTATTTTTCTATTGTTATTAATGAAATTAATTATTAAGCAATATATATTTTTATTATGATTATGTGCATATTACATATTGATACATTAAATTAATCTATTAATTATTAAATTAAAGTAATGGTTATGTGATTCAATTAGTTACGTATCAGTTGGTGAATATCTAAAGCAAACAGATAATTCCTAATTCTGTGATTTGAATGCCAAATTTTTAAGTTATAATGAGTAGTAGAGTACAGGATGCAATTTAGTTTGCATGAATATCTCTTAACATCATATTTTTATTCCATTGAATCAATTAATTGACTACTTACTTCCCTTTAGCATGAATGATTCTTGGCAGATCATAGTAAAATTACCAGTATGAAATAATTAGCAAAACTCTAAGGCTACACAGTAATAGCAAAGATGACTTGATCACAATTCTGATTAGACTAAAAAAAGACATCTGAATGAGGCAGCATTTTCATAGTGGGGAGAGGGGAGATTGGGAAAGTCCTGTGTTCTCTACTGACTAAACATATTTATTATTTGCAATACCACTGAAGAGGAAATAATATTTCTCTTTATTTGAGTTTGTTAGATTATTATGATTTCTGTTCTACTCCATCTGTTCTGATCTCCCTTGTGTTCTCCTCCATTCTGTTGCCTGTTTTTACCATTATTAAATAAATTAATTATAATTTTCAAGTTGTGGGAGTTCTCTCTTACATACCTGGTCTTCTAGAATAATTATGGCAGCACTGAGTATTAAAGCAGAGATTTGACATTCCTTCACAATATGTATTGGATATCAGATGTGGTGTGCTTGACCTGGTGATGATTTCAAAACCTTTTTGTCTTGCACATAGAAAAGAGTGCAGTATCTACTCACCTTAAGTATACCCTTAAGTAAATGGAGATAAAAATCATACTCAAAAGCTTCGGTGTTTACATGTGTAATTGTGTGATCACTTCTGGGACAAAATTGTTAATGAATATTCTCCAGCAAATGTACATTCTTCAGTTTATCTGGAATACTGTGCAGTCATGGCCATTGAAATACAGTAGATCTTAATTTTCATTATGATTATACCTGTACTTTTCTAGCAGGGTAGTTTGTCTCAGTAATTTGAGAAGGTAGGAATGTCTTACTAGTCCATGTATTCATTCATAGCTTCCTCATATGCTTGTGGAGGAGCATTTCATCCGCGCCACTCTGAAATTAACTCAGTTCTGTTCCTACCTTTCTCTACCCTGCTGTAATTCATCTCTGTTTGGACAATCGGTGAGCCAGGCACTTCTGTAGGCAAGAACCTGGAAAAGCCATCTGAATACCTTTGAATGCAATGGTATTCTTTTTTCAAGGGCTTGGGGTAAGTTCTAGAAATGTAACTGGATGTACTCATATACATGAATACATGCTTTATTGTATTTTAATTATATGCCTGTTTGACCCAAAGATTTATGTATTGATGTGCAATAATGTTCAATGGTATGAATTTCTGAAAGTATAGACAGATGCCTTTCTTGCTCAGTGATGTTCATTTTCTGAACAGCTTCTTTTTTTTTTTGCTGGAAAATTGTTTCTGTAAACCAGTAAGTAACTAGAAAAAAAAAGTCATATTAGGCTGAAAGGAAAACTCATGATGGTCTTCGCACAATATCTCCTACTGCTGATGGACTGGAGAATGTAAAATTATAAGCAGTTTTCACAGCTCGTAGATTTAATTTTCTAGAACTGATAGCTTTGAAAGCATAGTTTATATCAGTCCTCTTTTAACCAAGGTTGCTTACTTAGTTATAGAAATAAATTTATCAGTGACTGTGTTAGTCCTCTCAAAGAGAACAATGTTGCAGTGAAAATGCTTTCTTTTTTTTTTTTATTTTCTCCGGTTAATAAATGTCTGACCTTTAAAATTTCTGGTTATAAGAGAGGGAACTGTTCAATAATATTTACAGTGCAATGCATTCTTACGTATTTTATTGCTTACATGTCAGGAGAGAAATATCTAGCATTCTTATTTTAGTTTTATACTTCATTTTAAACCCATCTTACCCAGATACCATTGGTAATATCATCAGATAGTCTATTCCCACTACTGTCTTTCAGCTGTTACTTTTTTTTTTCTGAAGAGTGGCAGAAAAATCCAGTTTTTTAATGAAAGACAATTAGAACAAGGCAAGGAGTTAGCTCATTTCTCTTTCCTTTTCTTTGCAGTTGCTTCAAGCTCTGAGCTCTCAGTTGACAGGATCACACCATGGGACAGTTGCATCTTCACAGTCCTGATCCCCAGGTTATCTATAACAGGAGATGTGGGCCCACAGATACAATTACACTTACTTTACAGACTTTCTGGAGGTGTCCTTTCTTTCATCTTCTCTGATGTATGGTCAGGATATACCTGCAGGTTGCATTTGGAAGCCAGGTCCATGTAGTGATTCTTAAGTCATCCCTAAGCTCTCCAAGGATATCAAAGATCACACACCTCCTTCCCAGCATCTCATATCTGTGTACATAAGTAGAAAATCCTGAAAAGTATTTACATTTCTGTAGTAGTTTTCTCCCATTCTTTTCTCCTTTATATTGAGGCTAGTCAGGATACTGATGTAGTGGAAGTGTTGCTGATGGTGAGGAATGCTTAAGATAGAAACAGGTGGTGGTGGAATCTGTCAGAAAGAAAATTGTGAAATGTTTCCTGGTATAGTCTTTCAGAACCAAGATAAGAGAAAGTTCAAGACAAGCAATGTTCCTATAGTAGTATATTCCTATGGTAGTATTTTTATATATGGTTATCTGGATAAGAGAAAAAAACAAAAACCAGAGTAACAAGGCACTTAAATGAGAAGGCACTAGGTGTTGTGTGTCATGACAGCTCTCAGAGTAGCTCCGCTTGATTCAGGGTTTTTCAGATCTGTATATGGATATTTTCTCTTTTCAATCAGAAATCCAAAAGAATTGATGTTAGCGCAATGATCCCAATCCCACAAATGTTGTCTGTATGCCTCTGAAATTGAAAATTTGAATGTTCTCTGAAATTAAATATTTGAATTACGCATGAATATCATGAGTAATTCAGTACACTGAATTGCTCATGACAATGAAATTAACCACAGGTATGTACCAGTGGAAGCAGGCGAAAGTCCGAGTTTCCAAGAAGCAAAGCTGTTGGTATAATATTTTGACTGAGTAGAAACCAAAGACAAGCTCATTTGAGAGGCACAGGCTGTCATTAACATGTCAGTGTGGGAAGAACTTAATCCACAGTGATCCCTTATACATCTTTTATGAGCCAGAGATGCTGGACACTTGTGAATAAAGGAGACACACTGTGGCTACTGCTCCTACAAGTAGCTTTATTTTTGAGATGAATGGTTGACATGAAATGCTCCTCCACAAATGAACACTGAGATCACTGGGACCCCTTTTCGAGGTCAGGACCTTGTGCACAGTGGGAAGGACCGGTATCCTTCATGAGCAAATTAATGGGCATTGCAGATACTTCCTGTGACTGCAGTCTATAATTTAATGCACCAACCTGGTTTTGCAGGAAGTTATTTACAACCATATAGGTCTGCATATGCTCCATTGTGCATCTATAAACATCATAGATGTTCTTTTCCTTTTCCTTTTCCCTTTCCCTTCATTTTTGCTTTTTCCCTTGTTTTTTTCCCTTGTTTTATGGAAGTGGGGCTTTCAAGATCTACAAAGGGCTTTGGTAATACTAATTGCAATTATTGTTTCTGCCATGACATAATTTAGTAATTTTGTCCACTACAGCTGCCGAGGGATTTTTTCTGGGATTTTGTTTGCAGAATCCAAATACTTCATAGTCCTTAATAAACATTGTTTCATTCAATGTTGTGTAATAAATATTTTATATCTCCTAAAAATTAATTACAAAACCAGGCAAACTTGAGCTATGTTAGTCTATCTTCACTACAAACACAAGAAAATAGGTATCTTCTGCTTCCTTTATAATTAAGCATCAACTTTTTTAAAAAGCATTTGCATATTTTAAAAAAATTATATTACTTGCGAAATGCGTGCTTAGGTTTCAACCAGTTCAGCTAATATTTAGAAGAATAAAGAAAACCACATCACATATACCTACAGCAATTAGAGTATTATTTGTTCAGGTAATGGCAACAAAATTTGAAGGCTTCCTTTTAATGCAGCAGAGTTTTGTGTTTGTGCTAGAACAAGTTTTCTGAGAATCCTGCAATATTTAGATACTCAAGGGGTCTGGCTTTCTGCTCTTTACTTTTTATCTTTCTTTCCTTCCAGGCTGTAAATTTGCTCCTTTAATATTTTGGCAATCAACACAAAAGAAAGCAGTGTAAGTACCTCAAGGAGCTCTCTTCAGCCTTGGCTTTTTTAAAGACTCAAGCATCTTTAATAATTGAGATCTGTGGAGCTTTTATATGGCTTGGTATGAGTCTGAAAATCCTGAAGTGTTTAGAAACTTTGTCAATTACTTTTTAAAAATGCCCAAGTGCAGGAGCGGGGTCTCCTCTTTTTCCTCTCTGTAAACTTAAGTTATGCCCATAGCCTAAAGAAGAGCTGCATGAATGCCTCCCAACTTCTTTTTATGTCAGCCACTCTGACCACCCTGGGCATGTCATAAGCCTTTTTCTGATGACTGGATTTCCTTTTAAATTTTTTAGCTATAAAAGTTCAGAGCATGAGACTCTCTTGCCAGGCTTTCAATATCTGCTGTGCTGTACAGCCTGGAAAAGGCAAATCTGAGGCTGTGGAAGGAGTAACTCCACATATTTCTTGTCTTCTCTCACATACTGTTACTGAGGGAAAGGAGATAAATTAGCTCACTTACAGATTAAAAACAAGTATTTCCCAGGCTGCCTTGGGCTGGGGGTGTGTAGCACTGCACATTTCCTTGTAGGTTACATGGTATGAATAGCTTAGTGCCTACAAGCCTTCTGCCAAATGACTACTAACCTTGTTTCCTAACCGTGGGAATGTTTATGGAGCTGCAATCTGATAACAATTTCCAAAGTCAAAACTGCATTGATTTATATTGCCTTCTGGATGCTCTTTTGTCTTGCATATGTTTTTCATTTTTACAAAACTGGATTGACAGCTCTCAAGTAAGTACCAACATAATTTCTCACTTGCAATATTGACCAAAGGATTAGTTTCTGTTGAATATGGATCTCTGCTACCTGGTCCTAATAATAGGAAAACCCCAAACCCAAAATATTTGCCTGTAGCTAATGTCTTGTAATTTAATTCAATTCTGATATTCTGATCAGTTTCTTTTTTTTTTTTTTCCCTATGGAAACTGTTCCTATTGAGTGATTGAGTGGTATTGCATTTTTAGGAGTCAGATGGGAGTCTTGGAGGTGAATGGAATTTTCTCCTTTTTCTTACCTCTATACACACATGCCTTTCTTCCGAGAATGCCCTCAAACACTGGTTGGAAGTGCAAACCCGTCTCAGTCTGATTATCCATGGCAAAGGCATGCTGGCTTTCCCAACATTGTGCTGGTCTCTCCAGTGCAATGGCAGATGTGTTTACAAATCTTACCCTTTAAGCTATAGATATAGGATCTATTCTGCCTAAAACTTTCTTTTCTACATAAGTCAGCAGCCCTACAGCAATTTACCTCTTTCATGCCAGAACAACAACCCTTGGTATGAACATGCTCTTTTTAGCCGGTTGGTTTAGCTTCTGATCAAGAACAAAACATTAAAAAAGCCCCAAGCTGTGCTGTGTTATAGCACATTATATTATGTTACAGGTGCCAGAAAAGGGAATTTGTACCAAATGCTTCATTAATGTAAAAGTGTACTCTGGTTTTCCTTTTATACAATTTCATTATACTTTCTATAGTAGTCATTTCATTTAAGTTTTGTTCCAAGTGTCAGCTACACACAAATTTTTGGGGTCAATTTGTTCAAATCAATTCAAGTAAGAGCAGCAACTTATTTCTGTCTTAGTGTTTAGCCAAATAGCAAAGCAAAGCTACTTAGATATCACACTTCCACACAAATTCCCTGTCAAAAATAAGTAGATTGAGCATCTTTGAGGTTGTTTTACCCTTTGGCTGAGGATGGAACAGCATACGCTACTTCAGTCCCCCAGCATGCCTTGTATAAACCCTTCCTACCTACTCTCGTAAATGTAAATTTTATGCTATTATTCTCTGCTTCTGCCACAGTTCTTCTACTTGGAATATGAAATAAGTTCCTACTGACTGTACTCTTAGCTAAATCTAGGTAGAAATTAGCTGGGAACAAAGTCCCAGGAAGTATACAAAAAAATATGAAGGA
Organism: Dasyornis broadbenti; assembly: GCA_013397935.1. Taxonomy (NCBI): domain Eukaryota; kingdom Metazoa; phylum Chordata; class Aves; order Passeriformes; family Dasyornithidae; genus Dasyornis; species Dasyornis broadbenti. The sequence continues at coordinate 1,134,465 of VZRN01004865.1, read as the reverse complement.
ATAGAAGATGACTTTTCCTTCTCTGAGTTTATGTGTTAGTAATGTTCAAGTGTTACAAACAGAACTAGTTAGGTTTCAATGAAACTCTAATTCTTAATTTATACTGCTCTTTGAAACATTGCAGTACTTTTTTTTCAAAGAATAGTGGAAAAAATACCTCAGAATGATGTCAAATCTAACAGAATTTGGAGGGAGCAGAGAAGATACACATTCTTTCTCAAAGACACACAAACTGATAGTAATAGACTGCAAAACTGTTGTTAAAATGTAAATATATAGCTTCTCTCAGAAATGCTGCAATGCAAAAATGTCATTATTTAAAGAGCATGAATAGCCAAAACTAAATAGAACCTATCTTAAGGGAAATGAAGTGGATCTGCTCTATCAACTACAACTGAGCTGATAAATTTATCAGCACTATGGGCACTTGCTGTCCAACTTAAAGAGGCTGATTAATTTAGGGAGCACAGCAGAGTTATAGTACAAAACCATTTGGAAAACCAGTGCACATGCATGGTGTGTGAGATAGATAACATTAGGAACTATCAGTTACAGTTATAAAACTGGAAGAAACAGATAAATGGATTTCAATACTTATATTACAAGTTTGTAACAACTGTATTTTACAGAAGCAGAGGAACCTGATGCCAACACTCTGTGAACCATGGAAATGGTTCAGTCTAACTTTCAGCCTTATTTTTGCATCCTTCATACTGTAAAAACTTTACTGCTGTTTTTTTTTTAATCTAGAAACTGCATTGGCAACAAAGTAGATGCGTACATATTTTCCCCTCTCTTTTCCTTGTTAATAAAAGCTTACATTCTCACTGATTCCTTTCTCCATTTTCCCCCACAGATATTTTTAGAAGGAAAGGGGGAAGATGTCTTTTGACATCCATAATATCTTGACGTTTTCCAACTGATCCTTGTCCATCTCGCATGGCAGATGGCTGGATGATCTCCTTTTTAAATTTACTTAAGGACAACATTTTTTTGCAGAGATAAAATTCTGATCTCAACATATTGATAAAAATATGACCCTAGAGGGTAATATTTACCATTATTAAATGTTGCAAGGGTAGACCATCTTATTAGACAAAGGTTGTTCCACTTTCCTCTAGTTAAATTGGCAGAAGGTTAAATCTGTGCAAGTGTAGAATGACCTTAAAAAAACATGTTGGTATATCAAATGCTTGACAATCAATTGGCTACTGCAGTGAGTATGTAGGTTACCTTGAATATAGCAGAAAATGCTACCCTGAAGTTTGCTGCCCTATTGCCTAAAGGATAAAAGAGTAAAATAGCTGAAAAGGTTAAAAAATAGAGCAAAGGGAAATGGCTTATTTGGAATCTGGAGATGATCAAATCAATTACCACAGTCTGAAATCCAGATACAGCAAAACTTATAGGTTATTCTACTTGTTTATTTAAAAAAAAAAAAAAAAAGCAAAAAACCAACAATATGAATGCCTGCTTAGCTTTACTATCCAGAGATTTTAAGACATGTTTTGATATTGAGACATATTATTATGTCTCAAAATATGCAGCATACTTGCACCTCTCTCAGAAAATACTTATGGGGAAAATTAAATGTCCTGCTCAAAACAAAAACAAAAAAACCAAAACAAAAACAAAAACAAAAACAAAAACAAAAACAAAAACAAAAACAAAAACAAAAACAAACAAAAACCCTCAGAAACCAACCAACCAAAAAAGAGCAGCAACTTCCCTTGATAAATTCAAGAGTATAAAAACATCTGGATAAATCTATTCACAAATTCAAAGCAGTTCTTTCTATAATCCTGTATTTTTCATCTCTTTAATAATACTATATGCACTCTATCCAGTTATGAGTCTGATTCCTTCCAAAAGGTCACAAGTGTAGATGTCAAATTCTGAGAAAGGAGTCTATACTCCCTGAATGTTCAAGGGAGGAAAAATTCCCAGATGCTTCTAGAGTGTAAATGGTTTAAAGAACATGTTTTTCTCGAGGGTAGCCTAGGGTGAGTAGCTGACATGAGGACAGCTACTTTGTAAACTTTTAGTTGAATAAGACAAATCCTACCTGAGAAGTTTTCCTTTAGAGAGGCCTCTCTGTTCTTAGTCTTGCTTCTGCTTTAAAACTACCACTCACTGTATCCTGATGGTGTTTCAGTGTTTTCTTTCTTTTGTAACTTTCATCAGCCTTGATTTCTTTGTCCTTTCCAATTCACCCTCCACTTGGTTTTCTCTAGTCACTTGACTGTTCTCAGGGAGCAGAAGTGCCCTTTTCCTCCTGTTCTCCCCCTTGAGTTGGAAAGTACCCACTGAGCTAAATTGTTATTTCTGCAGGTATCTGGCCCACTGTCAGCCATAGGAGAGGAGCAGCAGGGTAGTTGGTAAAGTCAGACGGTACCACAGGTGTGGCATGGTAAATTGTGACATAATCTGTGCAGCACCTACATTTGCACACTCTATTTTGAATTCTCTTTGCCAACAAATCATGTGCTGTTTTGATGTTTAACTGTCTTGTGTAAGAAAGTATATGGCTAAACCAGAGGCCAATTCAGTCATTCTGGTGCAGTATTTTCAAGGGGTATTACCTCACAGTAGAGTCTGATGCATGGAACGTCTTTCAAGTGACTGGATGTGCATGGATGCTTGGCAATGTGTCTTCTTGAGACATTAATTTGTCTGGGGTAATGTTTCATCCTGCTTGTGCCATGGGTTTATCTGGAGAGAATTTTAAACTGTTCTCAGTGTGGTTTCTCACCGATCATAGCTTTTTGCTGTCATCTGTGATTAACTGCTACTTTGAGTGCAAATGTGCTCTAAACTGCATTCACAGATATCTGCCTTCATCACTGAGAGGAGAAAGGAGGGAGTTGCTCAAGGGGCTTTCCAGAGGGCAGCTAATAGCTTATGGGCCACTGGTGAGTAGCCAAAGATATTGTCCCAGGATAAAATTCCTTGCTGCGGGGAATTTCTAGATTGCCTTTTAAAGGCACATCTCTCCCTCTGAGGTTTTCAAGAGTACAAGCTTTTCCACTCTAATTCTAAATCAGCCAACTGCTTAGCATTGTCAGAGATAGATAAGATCTCCTGAGTTCTGTCTAAACATAACCCTGCACTAGAAATGAATTTTGATCAGGGCCTCTCCTGTTGTTTGGTTTACCTTTATGCCCAACAGTCCTATGGATTATATATTTTGTCACTGTTACATGGAAATGATGAACTTACTCTGTATTACAATGTCATAAATTGCATCTTACTTTCATAAAAGTTTTGGGAGGGAATGGAATGCCTACTTTGGAGATTATTAGTCATTCTTCTAGAAGTGGATGATTGTATTCTAAGTGATTTTTTTTTCCTTCCAAAAAATTGGCTAGCTATGATTTGGGCGGCTTCAGCAATTCAAGATTATTGCTTGACAAATATGGTGACATGGTAGAGCCTGCCATTCAGCATAGTTCTATGCCACCTCTTCAGCTAGAAACCTCTCTTCCCTTTTGTTAGCAAATCTTTGATATAGCAACATCTGTGCCAGCAAACGCTTTTGCTGCCTTGCTTCACCAACTTTTTTCTATTTCTTTTATAAATACCTAGTTATGAATTGCATGTCCTTTTGTAATATAAAATTATCAACTGTTCACTTCATACTTTGAATTCATTATGGATTGCTATGGAGCCTATTCATGTATATAAGATGTTTTGCAAATTAACAAAATGGATTGTATTTCATTGTCACCCATTTCTACAGTGACTTTTAAGTCAGACACAAATACTCTTGCTTTAGATTCACTTTTAAAATTTGTTTATTTTTTAAAGATTCTTAGCACTATTACCTCTGGGACTATTCTTCAATTTGCCTTAATACAGTATCTCTGTTTACGATGTTCAAATTTGTATTCACTGTGTAGGTATTGACACCAAGGAAATCATTTGCACATGAAAATTGGTGCTTCAGCACCTTCTGCTTCAGCATAAACTGACATACTGTAGCAGGTTAAACAATGAGTATATACTTGCACTTCATTATGTATTCCTCATTTTCCTTTCCAGTTATAACAATGTGGCCTTTTATCTGACTGTGTCATGAAAATGTTTGCTTAATTGGTGACATGTTGTTAATTTAGGTTTTGGAAATACTTGGACACTCAAATGCTGTTCATTGGAGTACACAAGCAAAATGCTGTAGATGCTGAGGATAAGCAAAATTTAAGGGCAAAATAGCTCAGAATGTTTATAATTTTTTATTTTAAATAGTTGTACATGACTATATATTGCCATAGACATGTAGTATTTCAGACGATAACTGTTACAAATGCTAGACTTGCTATTAAGATGCGTACTGCAAACTTTACTCTCGGTTAGTCTTGTGATTATTTCACGCTTGGATGTGAGATTATGTAAGAGTCTGAGATGTTGGATCAGGCTTCTCATGGACATGACTTTTATCTTCTGTGTTCCTAGACAAGAGTTAAGAAGTCAGCAGACATTACATGCATTTTTTAAAAGAAATTTTGCATTGCTTTAATAAATGAAATAAAATCTTAGTAGGAGTCTGAGCTTTCTTAGTGTATTACAGTGACTCTAATACATATTATCAGGCTTTTCAGCTAAATGGGTTATGATAAATCACCACACCTTTAATATAATAGTAGTGATTTGATTGTACAGTAAATTTTAAATGTAAATCGCCTACTGCTAATGTTTTGAAACTGTGTTCCATCAGAAGCTTTGCTGAATTACAGCCATTAACCAATTCATAATTGCTAATGAAGATTAAATTAAGGTTTGGGTAAGCATGTTCAGAATCATTCTGCCCATGTTATCAGCTCTACTTTCTAATGACTTAGAAAGCATCCTGTGAAAGTGAAGGAAATGATTGGGTACTGGTAGGGATCTGGAATCTGGCTAACACAGCTTCACACCGCTCTTCTGTCTTCCAGTTTCTGAGATGCCAGTAAACCATTGCTGTAAGTTCTGTACATTGCAAATGTTGTGTAGACAGCTTTGTGATCAGTTTTTGGAAAGAGAAAAGACTTTATGGCAAATACGGGACTTATACAAGAAAGAATACTTACAGAAAGTTTTGTGCTATGCTAATAGCCTTTCTTTAGCCTGTTCTCATTTTTTTAAATAATATTTGGAAGCTGCTATTGTCTCCCTGAGCTACTTTTGTATTCTGATTACTACGTGTATTGTACTTGTTGTCTTGGTTGGACACTCAAACAGCCATGTTTACATTTATAGATGAAAAAGAGAGAAGGATCTTTAGATCATCCAACTGGCCTCAGGTATCACAGTGATCACTGAAACAATGCTTCTTCCAGCATTTAATTTAAGGAATTAATGCAGAACCTGCTACTTCCAGCTTAAATGATATGCCCCACCACTGGGAATCTGAAAAAAGATTTCTTCCCTTCATTTCTAGGTTCTCAAACCACCTCACCTGAAATACTTGTGGTATATAAAGCCACACTTTAACCCCCAGGAATAGAGATGGAGTTGGTTAGCAGAGTAGATGCTCATAAAATTTTTAAATGTAACGTTAAAAAGTGCATAAAATATTAGTGCCTGGGGTACTGTAACCTTGCATCATTTTGCTGTACTTCCATCTGTATACACTTATTTTTACAGCAACTGGCTGTGAGGAAACATTCAGAGACATCTGCAGTGCTAAAAGCACAGTGATAGCCCAAGAGACTCTCCCTCAAAATACAAAATATTTTCCCATAAATATTAATCCCTTGATAGTAAAGATTGCAAAACTATTTCCAGTTCAACAGCAGCTCTTTGGGGAATTTGTTTTGTCTTGTAGCAGACAAAATGAAAATAAAAAAAAATAGGATAATATTGTTAATCTGCATATCATAGAATGACTCTGGTTGGAAAGGAACTTAAAGATATTTTAGTTCCAACTGCTGTGCCATAGGCAGGGACACATTCAACTACACCAGGCTGATCAGAGCTCCATCAAACCTGGCCTTGAACCCATTCAGGGACAGGGCATCCACAACTTCTCTGGGCAACCTGTTCCACCACCCTCACAGTAAAGGATTTCTTCCTAAAATTGATCTTCCTAATACTGATCAAAACCTACTCTCTTTTGGTTTGAAGCCATTCCCCTTGGTACTGTAGATACTCTTGTAAAGAGTTTCCATCTTTCTTGTGGGCCCTTTTCAGTTACTGAAGCCTGCAATTAGGTCACCCTGAAGCCTTCTCTTTTCCAGTCTGAATAATCCTAATCCTCTAAGCCTTTCCTCATAGGAAAGATGCTCCATCCTCTAATAATCTTGGTGGTCCTCCTCTCCAACACGCCTGTGATCTTCTTGTGCTGGGGACCCCAGAGCTGGATGCAGCACTCCAAGTGGGGTCTCACCAGAGCAGAGGGGCAGAATCCCCTCCCTCACCCTGCTGCCCATGCTGCTTTTGATGCAGCCCAAGACAGGTTTGGCTTTCTGGGCTGTGAGTACACATGGCCAGGTCATGTCCAGCCTCTCATACACCACCACCCCCAAGGCCTTCTGCAGCTGCTCTGGTTCTGTCCATTCCCCAGCCTGTGTTGATACCAGGGGTTGCCCGAACCCCGATGTAGGACCCTGCACTTGGGCTTTTTAAACCTCTTGACTTTGCAGAGGCCCACTTCTTGAGCTTGTTCAGGTCCCTCCTTCAGAGTGGCAACCGCACCACTCAGCTTGGTGTCATCTGTAATTTTACTGAGGGTGCACTTGGATCTCTTCTTCTATGCCTTTAATGAAAATATTAAATGACACTGATCCTAATATGGACCCCTGAGGGACAGCACCTGTCACTGATATCTATTGGGACTTGGAGACATCAACCATTACCCTTTGCATGTGACATCCAACCACTCTCTTGTCCCCCTAACAGTCTATCCATTGAATCCATCTCTCTCCAACTTAGAGAGAAGGACATTGTGGGGGATTGTGTCAAAGGCTTTACAGAAATCCAGATAGATGACATTTGTAACCCTTCCCTTGTCCACTGATGGAGTCAATCCTTCATAGGAAACCACTAGGTTGGTCAGGCAGGACTGTCCCTTGGAGAAGCTGTGCTGGCTGTCTCAAATCACCTCCCTGTTCTCTATGTGCCTTAACATAACATTTAGAAGGATTTGTTCCATGATCTTCCCAAGCACAGAGGTGAGGCTGACAGGTCGCTAGTTCCCAGGGTCCTTCTTTTTATCCTTTGTAAAGAAAGGTAAAATGTTTCCCTTTTTCCAGTTGCCTGGGACTTCACTTGACTGCCATGACTTATTAAATACCATGGAGAGTGGCTTGGCAACTACATAGGCCAATTCCTTCAAGACTCTGACACCTATTGGTAGGTAGCATGATATTAGTTATAAATTCTCGTCAGGCTGAACAAAAATACCAGTCCATGTGCCAGGCAGCTCTTATGCTTTTATTATGCAGTTGCCTTAACTCTGGCAACTAGCCCACTGTTTAGTCTCAAGGATGTTGGCTAACAAGCCATTAATCTTACAGTACTACTCAATAACTTCCCAACTCCCACAATAAACCTCTTAAAAGTGCTGGCTACTGAGCCACAGCACACTGATTCTTAAAGGTGTTGGCTTCCACAAGCGTCCCACCCCCATAACAAGCTTCAGTATCGAGTGCAGGATAGAATATGATAGCTACACTTTGCCTAGACAAAGCAAGGGAGGAGAGAAATAAAGGGAAAAAAAAGAGAACAAATAATATCTTCAGTCCCTAGATCCTGCAATGGATCTGAGGCAATAAGACAAAGAAAGTGAAAGAGAAAGGGAGGACAAATAAAAAACAGGGGAGGAGGTTTGATCCACTTCTTTCTGTGGTTAACCTGGTACATGCCTCTTATGCAAACTAGACTTTTTGGCACTTGCTCAGACAGCTCCTTTTGAACCCTCTAGGAAGTAAGTGGGAGTCAGCCCAAACATGCTGAACACAGGTCTCCAGGTGGAATGAGAAATTGGCTCAGAACAGCACTGCCCCACCTGCAGGACCCTCTCTTCTTGTCACAACTTTCCTGTCACACCAGTCAGAATGTTTGAGACAAAACATGTTGTGCTTGGTCCACCATATCTCCACAGTGTTATATTCCCTGCATGTTCAGGTTCTTCAGGTGGTAATAAATCTGATCTTTACTTACAGTGGGAGACACTTTGCTCCCCCAGTCCCCATCCTGCTGTCCATCCACTCAAGAGGCATGGGAAGAGAGTTTTCATTCAAGATTGAGGCAAAAACTTTTTTGAGTACCTCAGCTTTCTCCACATCTGTTGTTACCAGTTCACCAGTGTTGTCTTCAGGGATGGGGGGCATACACTTTCTTTGACCTTCCTTTTCTGGTTTTATCCTGATTTTAATTATGCTTTAATACTATGACATTTGGAATAACCTTTTAAAAATATAATTTTTTACTTTTCTGAACAGCAGGTAATGGCTTTATTGTTACTAATAAAAAAACCTATAATTTAGTTATTTCTTTTCCTTTCTATGTTATTTAAGTATTTTCATTCACTACAAAAGATGATGTCAAATATTTTACTGGATGGGGAAATGGGGATTTACGATTTATTTTCACTCACTAAGGTAGTCAATATTAAACTTAGTTCTCAAATTTGATAGTCTTAGCTGTCTGACTTCTGCATATTAATGCAATCAGTTCACTGTTCTACCCAGAAAGTTTTAAGAATGAAATGATATACACATTGGGAACTTGAAAGTTTTCTCTTATGTTTTTAGTTTTGTGAATAAAGACTACATAAGAATTTCTACCCACATAAATTTCTGTCTAGCTAATGTAAATCAGAACAAAAAGTTAATTACTCTCAAACTTGTTTGTGTGATTTTAAGTGGTTTTGTCTACCTCTGTGTTGGTCTAGTATATTGAAGAAGCTGAGATGAACTATATATTTATAGTGCAGATTTCTCAAATATCGTCAAAACCTTTATTGATTGCCCTTGTAGGGGAATGTAGGTCCAAAAGCAACAAGTCTTTTAAAATGCTGTCCTTGGAAAACCTGTGTTCTTCTCCTTTGAAAGGTCTTGCTAATTCCTACTAATTTTCATGATTTTTTAGTGTATGTCTTAAAGTCTTAAATGTCACCTGTCTTTATATGCATGGTACACTGAATAACTTCCAATAGTAATGCCCAATCTTCTCCTCCCCAACATCAGGTTCAATATTTAATCTTTTGAGTAATTAACTTCTGTATGCTTATGTTTATCTTTTTGTTCTATATATGTGTATATTTAAGGTCATAGAATAATTTATGTTGGAATGAAACTCCAGAGATCATTTAGTCCAACCCTATTCTCAAAGGTAAGTCAGATCAGGTTGCTCAGGGCCATGTCCAGCAGGTCTTTAACACCTCCACAGACTGGAATCTGCAATCTCTCTGGCCCCTTTTCCTATTTGATCACACTCAAGGTTCTTTTTTTTTTTTTCCTTTGTATCTGATAATAGTTCATAATTCTCCACATTCCAGCTTCAGTCCTTTGCCTCTTATCCCGTTGCTGTGCAGCATCAGGATGAATCTGGTTATGCCTTCTTATCAGGAAGTTGTAAAAATCTTGACTTGAGCCATGTCTTAAGGGTGAAGAGACCCAGCTGTCTAAGCCTCTCCTTTTATCTCGTGCTCCTGCCTCTGAACATCTCGGGGTCTTCTGTTGGATTTTCTCCAGTGTTCCAATACCTTTCTTGCAAAGGGGAGCCCCAAAGTGAGCACAGTTATTCAAATGTGACCCCAGAAGAGTTAGGTAGAGGGGAAGAAAGGCATCCTTACTCCTGCTAGCTGTAGTCATACTAATACCATTCCACATTTTTTGTGTCTGTTTATGTAGCTAAGTGATGTTGTAGCAGCTTTGGGCAATGCTGCAGTTCTACCTAACACAAGCAGAACAGCAAAAGACCAGCTCATCAGAAACAAAGTATTGAATCTAGTTTTATTTTCTGTGTGTGAGTAGTCTACTGTTAGGGACTATTTTCTCCATGAAGTTGTTGAATTTTTCAGCATGCACTTTTACATGAGCCTTTTCACCCTACAGATTACTCACAAACTGCTTTATGTGACTGTTCTTGATTTGTTTATCACACTGGGATTGCTCAGCTAAGTCATATAGTTTTAGTTTGTTTTGTAACTGGATGACTCCTAAACATAACAAGAACTTCTAAGTTAGCAATATGAATAATTTTTCCTGAATACTAATGTGAAGTTTTGCATAAGCCTTCACAGTCACTTAATGCTTTCCCTGATCTTTTGTATGTATCTGAGCACTCCTGGGAAACTGACTGCTTGTTGCAAACGGCTGAGCATCATTTCTGTGCTTTCTCATGCGCTGGATGCAGCCAGGGTGGGACTGGAGTGACGACAGTAATGGTGGTTCAGCAGCTGGCTTGTCATCCCTCCTGGAAGATGTGTCACACAGGCAGTGTGGATGGGGAGGATACTGCCATGGCTTCTTGTAAAATCTCCTCTGTGTCATCCTGAAGAGTGTTAAGGATGGTCTTTTTAGTATTCCATTATTACCTTTCTTCTAAGTGGGAGTCTTTCTTCCCATTCAGCCTTCAGATCCCTAAGGCTCTTGTCAGTCTGAATATTGTGTAATTTAGGTTATAGTGTACCTAATTATTATGCCGTTCTTTTCATCATTCTATTAATTTTCCTGTACAGCTTCAGTGAATTTACACAATTTAAAACAGAGGATTATTTTTCATTCTTTGAAATCTGAAATATTCTATATGTGAAGAGTGTGATTGATAATTCATATGCATCATGTGAATGTTCTCTCATATATTTGCATAGTCTACTTTCAAATATTTCTGGTAAATTATAATGCCATTTAAAATAGCATATATCTGTTATGAAGGGCTCTTAGTTGTCATTTTATCTTACTCTTCAGCTATAGCTGTGGAAAAAAAGAATGAAAAACTGCATGGAAATTTCTTTCATGTGCATATAAATGTATATACTTCTGAACAACATATATAAATTTACAAATATGGGTGGGTGTATCCTGCAAATGAAAAAAAAATCATTCTTCTCAGCTGTAGATTATTTAACCATAAAAGATGAAATCTTTATACTAATTTACAATCTGTACTGACTTAAAAGATGATTTAATAAAGCTCTTTGCAAGATGTTTTTCTTAAAACTAATTTATGTAAGTTGAATTGCTGGCATATTTTAGAATCAGGGCTGATTCTGACTGAAAAAATAAACTGGTGCAAAGTTAGCATTAATAGTAGTGTTAGTGAACTCTACTTATTTAAAGCTTAGCTCTTTTTTTTTTTCTTACTTATTATAGATATGCGTGGTGTCTTGATTAATTTAGAAGTATAAACATCTCCTGACATCTAGCCTTATGGCCTAATCCACTTCATAAACTTGTAAAACTCAAGCTCAAGCTTAAAATCTATGAAATGTTTTTCTCCTCTAAGTCCTGCTAGTACTATGGTTCAGAACCTTCTCTGGTCAGCAAGTTTGTGGACGCAGAAGCAATTTCATACCAGTTAAAAGAGAAAAGAATTTATTAAACATACATTCCAGGCTGATGATTGTGGACAATTCTTAAATCATACAATTATGGAATAGTTTGGGCTTGAAGAGACCTTTAAAGGTCATCTAGTCCAACCTGCTTGCAGTGATGTGGGGCATTTTCAACAAGACAGGTTGCTCAGAGACCCCTCCAATCCAATCTTAAATGTTTCCAGGGATGGGGCATCCATGATCTCTCTGGGCAACCTGTTCCAGTGTTTCAGCATGCTCGTGGTAAAAATCTTCATCCATATTCTTGTCTAAATCAACACTTGTTCTGTTGGAACAAGCCCTGCTTAAAAGCAATCACGTAACTGCCTGGGGCTACAGCTATGCAATGAGTTATCTAAGACGTCTCATAACTGTGGAATATTTGCAAGAAGACATCACTACTTTTATATATATATATAGTCCTTCTTGATAGTGGAATTATAGTACCCCAAGTAGTGGGTTCAGTCCTTGCTATCTAACATATCCCATATGCTTGGAGATTAAACAATATGCTTGAAAACGGGACTAGATTTGGTAACTTCTGTGCTTTTGAAAGCATGATATTTAAATTTTTACCTGTTTTTCAGCTGTATCTGCCGCTGTCTGAATATATTTTATTTGGCTTTCCATGAATTGGAAATTCTGTTGAATTTACTCTTTTTGTCTGACCACTTTTTATGGTATTGTCCCTATTTAAGAAAAATGCTGTTCTAATTCTTTTAGGACTGAACATGTAGGACAGACAGAGGTCTTTTATGTCTGCCACCTTTCCCTCAGCCATAAGATGAGGCTGGACAGCTGAAGCTCCCCTCTCCTTTTCAGAGATACTGCAGCCTATAACACCTGATGAACTGGATGAAAAGCTGACTTGACAGACTTGTTACAGTAGGAAAACCTTTCATATTTTATACCTAAAATAAAGTGCTGATCAACCTCCCTCCATACTTTATTAGTCTAAGTTGCGTGACTACCACCAAACCTCAGTCTCAGACTGAGAACCAATAAAGTGCTTTTTGGCTTCCAGAAGTTCAAAGCTGCATCTGGATCAAACTCCTTAAGCTGTCCAGTTCAACTAAGTCACTCTTTTCAAGATCTTGAAGCTCAGTTATGTCTTTGAGCTAATATTAAATTGAATTGCTTACATGTAAAGATCCATAGCAGCTTGATAGCTCCAGTGACTATAGAGGTAAACAATGTGCTTACCTTAGGCCAGACATGTAGTTTTACATTCAAACTGTTCTGTATTTTGGTCTACTGGTGTGATCAATGTCTTTGTGACTAGTACACCCATCCTTATGCAAAGTCCAGCAATCTATCCACTGAAAATATTTCATGCATTGTTGTGTCTACATTTATGCTATTTTCAATTGCCTTGTGTATTAGAAGCAGGAGGTGAATGTCACATGTTCTCTCCAGCCTCCTACCCCAACATATAACACATGAACTCCAAGTGAATACAGAAAGTTCTCAGAAGATGACATAGAGAAGAAATTAAATTTAGACTTTGCATATTGCTTCCATCAATATAGATACTATGCTACATGCAACCATTTCCACTTAAAATTTTTTTTATTGTGTTCAATTGAACAGAGCAAGTAGATAAAAAGTGATCCTTTTAATTTAAAAACCATATAAAACATAAAAGAAAAAACCTATGTAGTGAGCAGATATGTTCTTTCTTTTCTAATGGTCAGGGATGTACATGCAAAAGATGATTTAGACACCTGAAGGTGCTGTGTGCTTTACTTAGTGCCTGGTTGTCTCTGCAGAACTAACAGTGAATACTAGCAATGACTCTAAACTATTCCATGAATAAATTCAGGATGCTTAATATTTTGCATAATTCGCATCTCAATGAAATGACAAGAATTTCACATGCAAAATGGACTAATAAATTTGCTTTAATTCACTCTACACTCAATTCCCATCTTTAAATATTTCCCTGCACCCTCAAAAAAAAATTCTAGGAGAGCATTTTCCATCTTTTAAGTCAAAAATCAGTACCATTGCAGGATATATGCAAAATCCTCTAATTTCTGAGATGTTTTCACCCCATTCAAACTTAATGAGAAATCTTGATATTACATTTGTATTATGTTTTAAGAAGTGTTAGCCAACATCAAATTTGCAAGGGGCTTGTACATAGAAATTAACTTTGCACACATGAATGAAGTTAAGGATATAATAAGTACTGAAATTAGCAGGGATAATGGATACCTTTTGTTAAAATTGTAGATCTATAAGGTGTTACATTAGTGAGTTTCCTAGACTGGGTATTATCCATCCACCTGCTGTTCTACAATGTTTTTCTAATCTTCAGCATGAAAGTGCATTGATGTTCTTTCAATTCATATTGACTGGATGTCCTCCAGCACCACATTTTAAAGGCTGGTTAGACAGCTATAGTTGAATGCTTTTCCAGTCCCTGGTTCCCAGGGTTAAAACCATTGTTTTGCAGTTTGAATAACTGCACTCACAGATATGTAGTGTCCTGTGCACCTGCGTGGGGCTGGGGAAGTCATCACTGCTGATGTCTCCTGATCTCTGAAGGAAAGGGTTAGAAAGCATTTGAGCATAATTACCACAACAAGAATGTATTTTAAGTCAGTGCTAAAAAAATGCAATTCCAGGTGAAGGTAAGGGAGTCTGTATCGGCTCATAAGGAAGCTAAAGATGTCACTTCACTTTCTTTTATAACAGACAATAGGTTATAACCTTGCTCAGAAGTCATTTGCATTTTACTGGGCATAGAACCATAGAAAGGTTTGGGTTGGACAGGACCTTAAAGACCATCTAGTTCCAATCCCCCTGCCAGGGTTGGAACCAGGTTTTTCAAAGCCCCATCCAACTCAGCCCTGAACACTTCCAGAGATGGGACGTCAATAACTTCTCTGGGCAATGTGTTCCGGTGTCTCACCAGTCTAACAGTAAATATCTGTATATCCAACCTAAATTCTGTATATCCAACCTAAATTTCTCCTCTTTCAGTTTGAACCCATTTTACTCCTGATCATATCACTACAGTTCCTGACAAAAATTCCCTCACTGGCTTCACTGTTTTCCCCCTTCAGGTACTGAGAGGTTGCTATGAGGTCTCCATGCAACCTTCTCTTCTCCAGGTTAAACAGCCTCACATTTCTCTGCCTTTCTTCAAGGGGAGGTGCTCTAGTGCATAACACCAGATGACTCGAGCCACTGAAGGACTTCAGTAGCAACCACAGCAGGACATCAGTGAGGAACAACACTCTTTTCAACAAAATAAGCCCAAAACATCTTGAAATAAAACATCTATATCTAGTCCACAGCCTTTAGATACCACAAATTAAATTTTATCACACAGAACTCATATAAAATATTTTCTAAAGTGGCTACTAACTACCACCACAGTGTTTAAACATTGTCTAGTGGCTATATTTCTGATGCACCCATGATCAAATGGCTTGGTAAGAGGAATTTTCTCTTTCCCACCTGATATCTGTCCAATTCCTTTTCTTGTGTCACATGCTTCTAATAACGATACTTTTCTGTTATTCTTGAAATATTCACACATTTTTCTCCTTCTTTTAACTTCCAGATATTGTTCTTTTCAATTCCTTTCTGCAGGAAATTTCTTTGTCCCTTGCACTACCTGTCATCTCTCTTTTGACATGTCAGATTTAAAAAATAAAACCTCATATTAAATCCTGTGATGAGCAAGTAGAGCTTAAAACTAATTTTTCTAATGCACTGCTAGGAGATAGAGCTTTCACATTATCAGATGCAGTTTATAATAGAGTCTGAAATATATGCTGAAGGATTTTCATCATTCCCTATGAAGAGAGAACTTTCACAGTGTTCTACTTAGACTTTTCTTCCTGGCATCAAAAATAGCATTCAAACAGTAAATGAACTGATTAAGATACACATGAAAATGCATTCAGGTAGCAAGGCAGCAGTAATGTGAATGAGAGGATGCTCTGAACCCCTAAGGCTCCAAATAGTTGTTATAAAACTCCATTTCTTTCACATTAGACTTTCGGCAGGAGACACAAAATAGATTTTAAGGTACAGTGAGTGCTGTCTTTTGGATCAATGGGACTAAACAAAGCTGCTTTGTTATTTTATTTAAGTTTTTCCTTTAATCCTTCAGCTGCTCGTGGAGGGGAGTATTCTGGTGAATAACATCAGTTTATCTAGTGTTGAGGTTTTCTTTGGTTTCCTAAGTGCTTTTTGGTCACAAGGTCAGTGACACATCACCCAAAGGCAAGGCAGCCTTTAAATGATTAATGTCTGAGCAGAGTCAGCCTTACCTAGCAAACCTTCTCTTCTGGAAAGACACAGGTCCTGAGTAGTTCCCATGTTTCACTTCCTAAGAAGTCTACAGCCAAAGAGCAGCTTTCATACCAAGAAGTCTTGGCCATACCTTCCCTCCTTCACTGACTTGTATGTTAAAATAGGGTATTTTATTGCTGGTGTCAAAACGTTTGGAAGACACCTTCTACCTGTGTTGTGAGGGAGGTATAGCCTGCACTAGACTCCTCCCATCAAGTCAAGGGTGAGACTTACAGAAGTTTACCATAGCTGTCAACCTGGCATGCACCTGGATTTCCTTCCAAAGAAATTGGGAGGTATGGAGGTATGATGTGCAACCAGATCTTGTCGTTCAGCAATAGTATGGCCAGTGTGAACTGCTAGAGACCAGATGGTAGAGGGCACTGGAACAACCTCTCATGCATTCAGCTTTGGTGGGGTTTGCTCACTTATTTTAATTTCATGCTACATTTAGTGAAGTATCCATCATAACATAAAGCAGAGATTGCTCAGGAGCCTTATGAATACATAAATGCTCTGCCATGATATTTAGGCAGTTCTTTAACACAGCCCAGCTGGCAGGCAAATAGTCTCATTGGCCAGCAAAGAAGAGCTCTGGAGAGTTGAGGAATATAAGCTCCATTAGTATTTTACATCATCCTGGAATTAACTCATCCTGGATATTATTTCATCTGGTATGTAATAATTCACTAGTTAATTTGTACAATCAACCTAGTCTCGATTTTAAAAAAAAGTGCCCTCTTCCATTTTTAGTATCCCAGATTGGCACAGGGAATAAGGATCCATAAATAGTCTGAGTCAGATCAGGAACTACTTTTAGGCTGTACCAAGTACACCTTTTCATGCCTTCATCAGGAATGTTGCAGTAATCTCTCTGCCAAAACCAAACTCATCTTTTTGTCAGCAGCAATGAAGATGTATCCATTGCCAACTAAAAGCCATTTTCTCAGATAGTTAAGAAAGCTCTCATACAAAATACTGATAATATAGAAGATGGGTGGTATCCATGGATAATTCCAGACTTAGACCTGTTGTCATACAGAAATTTAGCTACCTCTCATGTTTAGTCAAGACTGCGTAACTTCCTTCACTCAAGATTTCTTTTAGGTGCCTAGTAATGATGTTATAACAAGAGCAGCTGAAATTCCTCTTCAGGTAGCTGGTCCTTTCCTCCTCCATTTCGTTTTTACCCTCCTTCTGCTGCAATGGACAAATGCTGCAAGATCTTGTCCTGGTCTGCTGCTGGACTTCCGTGCTGAAGAGGTGTGACACACTTTTTCCAAAATGATCTCTCGCAATAATCAGGAGTACAGTACATTGCATTTCTGTTGATTAAGAAAAATAATTTTCAAACTACAATCACTGTGGGCTAAAGAAGATGTTTTAATAGGACTGCATGCAAAGAACTGACAGAATTTGAATGTTAGACTCCTGAGCCTACATTTTTTGTTCATTGTGAGAGGCTTCTGGTGTTTATGTTGCAAAATGTTGTGGGGTAAAAATGCATATCCTGCAAAATACAATTCCCAAAAGAATAGGACTGGGATACTCATTCATTGCTATGAAAGCAACGATCGGAACTGAAGTCTGATCATTGAGGCATGTTTCTTCAAGGCCATCTGGTATGTTAATATTCTAAACATAGATTGCATTGGGGCCACCTGAACCTTAGACTTGTGACTCATTGGTTTGGGTATGACTTTCGGATTTTTTTCACATCATGTTTCTCTTTCTGTAACCTCTCAAAGTTGATACAAAGCAGGCAGAAGAAAAAGAGTGTGAGCGTTTGTGCAAGCGTGTGAGTGCACAAATAGATCTTTTAAATTTCTTTCTCTGTAAAGAACTCCTAAAAAGAAAGACAAGGGTTTATATATAAGAATATTAAAAGCTTTCTTCTAATAACCTGACTGATTTAGGACTAATAAGCTTGCTTAGACAACCGTGTGTAGAAAAAGCTTGATTCATGTCCTATTTCAAGAGCGCGTACAGTGTAGTACTGTCACATAAAAGAGGAGACTTTCTCAAATCCTTTGTGTTTGATTAGTCTTTGTGATCTTTAATTGCAAAGTCAGTAGCCAACATCTGCTTCTTGCCCAAAAGCTGTAAATTAGCCTTAGCAGCAGAAAACATTTACTCTGTTTACTGCAGTGATTTTAACTTTTTGCCATCCAGGATGTACATCCAGCTTTTTGGCATCTTGCTACGTTAGTATCGAAAGTTATGCTCCCCTATCTGTTAGAAATGTTATTAATTGTT
Organism: Dasyornis broadbenti; assembly: GCA_013397935.1. NCBI lineage: Eukaryota > Metazoa > Chordata > Aves > Passeriformes > Dasyornithidae > Dasyornis > Dasyornis broadbenti. Next base: position 1,116,380 of record VZRN01004865.1, on the reverse strand, counting down.
GTCAAGAACCTACCAAATCCAAATGCATGGGCTGTTATGTATACATTGAGAAGATTCCACTTGCTGGTTTTCAGTCTGGCCTGGCTTATGGCCATAATGCCTTTGTGAATCAGCCACTTGAATTGGATTGAATTGTTTTTCGGGTATGCTCCCCCAGCCATCCTGAGGTTTTGTACTAGAGTTGGCTTCATGCACAGATGAATTTGAAGGAGATAAAGAATCATTTCCCCCTAGTTTGTAATCACAGGGCTCACTCTCTATATTTCCATTAATGTCAGGGGAATCAGTAGTCTGTATAAACATTTCAACTTCAGAGTTTTCTGGTTTCCTTGAATATTTCTCCTGCAATTTTGCCAACTCTCTCAGAGACCAGAGAATAAAGTGCACAGTAGTGCAGATCTCATTGTTACCCTCATCAGATTTGGAGTCAGGGTTCTCTGAGGTCTCATCATCATCACTATCATAATAAATATTCCTGTCCCAAGCCTGAGGGTCTGTATAATGTACCGAGTCGCAGAGACACCTATCTGAAACAGGAGGTTGTTTCTTCAGCAACAACTTTTCTTTGTGCTCAGCTGCAGTGAGCAGAGTTTTAAAGTGGTCAACCTCAGTTTTAAGGTGGTAATTCCCAATTTTAAGATGATAATTTTCAATCATAATTTTATCAACTCATATTGTCAGTTTTTCTCCTCTTGTCCATCTCAAAAGCTAGTAATGACTTGAACACCTCATATTCTGATTTCAAAGCAGTATACTCTACACTCTGATTTCTCTGATCAGAAATCATTCAGAATCAGCTAAAAGGTACCACCAGGCTCCCTCCTTTGCAAAGATTTTAACAGAGCCTGGACAAGGTGTCCTCACCCTGTTCCACACTCCACTGAGTTCCCTTAGACTGTATGGTGTGTGGGAAGTCAGACATGCATTCGACTGTGTCATCCAGGGAGTAGCGACCACATTTCCCCCTATAATTTCCATACTGTTACCCACTTTTCTTTAATTTTACCCCTAGTCTTTTTACCTGTTCTCCCTGACAACTGCTGTCACTGATTTCCTTTGGTAGAATATGTTAACCGATATTCTACGGTAAGCCGAATAGTCCTAGTCCCAAAAAGCTTTTTCCAAATTCACAAGAAATGTTGAAATTCAGTTACTTAGGAATCATGTGTTAGAAATCTCCACCAATTTCCAAAGTTCTTGTGGTATGCTAAATTCTGGCATATGCCTTTTTCTTTCCCTTCATTATCCTCTCTGTAGTAAAAGAAGCATTGCTGTTTATGCTTCATTGCTGTTCATCTTTATCACAAGACAAAAGCACATAGTTGCACTTAAAAAACCCCAAAACCTAAAGCACTACAAATAGGTTCATATGCACAAGAATTAAGCCAAATAACCTGAGAAATTTCAAACTGTAGCAGCTTTAAATGGAACAAATATCTTAGCAGAGTTTAGAAAGATGATCTCAGTTCTAGACAGCCTGGACAACCCAGTGGCTCCAGCAAGCTGTTCTGAGTCAGTACAAAGTTTTAGTATTGACTAAAAATAAAGAATGAGGAACATGACTGTGAATCACTGTTTTGAGTGAAGCAACCTAGATTTAGAAAAACTAGCTAGCATGCCTGTAAACCCAGCTGATTTGGTAACAGCTGGGATAATACTCTCTGTATTTTATTGTGATTTGAAAAATCATATTCACATAATATATGCCAACTTTTGCATTTCTGGGTTTGGTTTTGGATTTTTTTCTCTGCTGGGTTAATATTTATTGTTTTGTTTAACCTTTCAAGTAGCATGTTCCATCATCCTTTAACTTGGAACTGTTATCTGATTTTTCATCCTAGCTGTTGGACTTTTTGCTAAAAGTCTGAAATTGTTTAAAACCAAGCTGAGAAAACATAGTGTCTGTGGCCTTAATGAAGAGCATGTTAGAAGGGTAAATTTTTCTTCACCCTAGCTAGTCTTCACTCAAACTAGAATAAAAAAGCACCCAGACTATAAAGCTGCCATTACCAATATTAATTATGTAGGCATTCATCACTCAAGGCATTCAAGGCATTCATTTGAGGAGATAAACCTTGAATTGCAAAATGTGAAAAGCGCTGGAAATAAAATCTAATAAAATAAAGACAAAGAACTTGTCTAACATTGTGACAGAATAGGAAAGGTCAGGTTTAAATTCAAAGATAAGGAAAAGAGCAACTCTCACAGGTAAATGAGAGAGATGAAAAAAAGAGGCAGATTTAAAGTTAGGGGGAAAAAATCAGTGAGCTAGAAAGCTCAACAAACACTGGACAGAATAAGAATAATCCCCTAGTAGATTCAAGATACTGATAATTACTACTTTCATCAAAATGATGGGCTCATTAGTTGGTGTATGCTGTGACAAAAGCTGCCAGCCACCAGAATAAGTGAATAATTGGAACCGAAAGTCTTCCTGAAAGTCTGATGCTTGTCTACATGTTAAGTTAGTGAGGAAGATGTGGCTGTGTGTCTGAAGGGGTGTCTCTGAACACGGAACAGATGGGATCTTGTACTTTCCAAGATGAGTAACAATAACTGCTGGACTGAACCCTTCTCTGGGGCAACATTCCTGCGTGTTGTACTGTATGGCTATCTCTGCTTAAAATGTCTGATGTGCCACTCGAAGTGAACACAGAGATGCGTGTAAATTGCTGCAATCGCCTTCTGCTGTAGCAGCTGCTGTTATATTCACTGCTATGTCAGCAGAGCCGCAGTACTGCTGAGAGTAAATTTACAGTAATCCAAATCCCTGATGAAAAAATTGAGCATGGCTGTTTGGAAATGGGGAGAAAAAGAAATCAGAATATCAAGTCTTTGTGAGCAGCAAATATCCAAATCTCTATTTTTTTTCCTCAAAACCAGCAATTATCCCAAGTGAGTCCTGTGTGCTGCAGTGGGCTTCATTTTGCTTTTCATTCTTTTTGTAGTGCAGTGTCAATATTTCTGTCTATCCCAATGACAGTAATAGAGTAAAGGATACTCTTGCTATCCCAGAGCAAGATGTGTCGGTTTGTCAGGGCAAATGACAGAGGCAGCACACTTCCAGCTTTGTGTATGTTGATGGAAAGACATGACTTCTGCTTTTCAGTTTGTGTCTGAGGAAATAAAATGAAGTCAGGATTTAGAAACAAAGATTATTGAACAATTGCCTATCCTCATGCTTATTTCCAGCATTTGCAGTTAAACTTATTTTATTCTTCACTTGTATAAGCAACTACCCAAATCACTAGTTATATGTTTTCATCTTCTCTAGTAATTTTCTCCTCAACAGTAGTAGTTGGTGCAGGTCTGACATGTCTGTAAATCAGAAGTCTCTTCTGACAACTCTGAGCAGAAGAAAATGACCTGAGAAATTTTAAAATCTGTTTCATGGAGGTCTCTTCTGACTACAGAATAGTATTTCAGTGTTTCTCTGACCTACTAAACACAGCTCAGTCTGCTAATGGGAGAGATTGACTAGCTTGCACAAGCTAAAGTGTCTTCCCACACACTACAGGAGTGTATTGGAGAATGTTCTGTAATTTGTAATTCTGTAATCTGCACTATATACAGTAATTCAAAACTGCATATAGGCATCTTTTTTAAAGTCCTGCTCAGATAAGAGAGCAGACTAGAAGCTGACTAGATGTTTTGCTTGTCTTGCTAAGCAATAGCTAAGTGTCTGCTTTTCATTTATTAGAGATTTCTTATGTCTGATGGGAGAGGCAGCAAAGGTGAGGGAGAGTTTTGTGTTTTGTTTTGGGTTTTTTTTTTTTTTTTTTTGTTTGTACATTTTTGAGTGTTCTGTTGTTTGTTTGGTTTTTTTTAATATTACTTTTTTCCTCATTAGTATAAAACCAAAAGCATCAAATCACCCTGCATCACACCAAAATCCTTGGCAGCTGGCGCCCGGTAGTAGAACTCCTGTTCTGTGTGGCAGTGAAAGCCCTCACAGCTTGTCACCTGCCACAGTCCTAAACTGGGAGCTGTGAAGATGAGCATCTTACATGATAAAGAGGGAGATCAGGCTGAGGGGGACCTACTTAAAATGTTGAAGGAAGAAGTACAAAGGAAAAAGATTAAAAGAACCAAGAACTGACCTTCGCACAGAAGTCACTCTAGTGCTGAGGTGATAGGTAAGAAATCTTTCCGTTAGACATTCATAGTTAAGTCAGTGTTGTGCTGCTCCACTTCAGTTTGGAGAACATGAGAGTGCCCAAGGTCAATCATGGGATAACAAACAACATAGCGTTTTGGGCCCTGCCCTGAAGCAGGAGGAGACTTGGGCTCTCTTCACATAGTCTTCCTAATCTTTTTAGTTCCCTGAAGCTTTTTGACATTCTCTTTCTGTTTGCTCATAGTAAGCAGCCAGATCTCAAAATTCCAGCCCGACTGTCTTGTAATGATAAATTGCAGCCACATTTCTGTCATTGAACTATTCCACCCACAGTCGTCTCTTCATCTTGTCTGTCCTTATAAGTGATCCAAATTCCTAGCTTTGCTTCCCAGTATTTTTCTGAGCTCTGCTGAAGTTGTGCCCTACCTGTCACTAGCTTTAGATGATAAGAAAATACTTTTTAATAGATTCAGCTACTCAAAGCAGATTTCCAAAAGGCAAAGGTGATCTTCTTCCTAAATTATTTCTATTGATAAGCACATGTAAACTTTGAAAGCTAACAGCAGCCTGTTCTTTATTAGTATTACCCTCACATATAAGTCCATGAAGGATTGTTTGGACACTTGGGACCTTGCTGCTTGGAGAACTTCCCATCTTGGATTTTGAAGGCAGCCTAAGTGCTTTCATATTCACATGCCCTGCAGGAAGGAGATTAATTATGTTGAGAATATTTCCCAGAAGCTTGATTGATAGAGATATCAGTGACCAACTGTCCTTGACAGAGGTTGTTCACAAGGGAGCAGACCAAAGCTCACATTAGGCATCAGCTGTCCTTAATGACACTTCCATGCATGATAGGTTCAGGTGATTCAGATTTAAACATAGAGTATTTAAAAATTGGCCTAAAGCTCAAGAAATGCATCCATCATAGGTTCACACATACAAAGTATTCATCTCATTCAGAGGAAGATGTAGTTGTCTTAGGCAAATATCTGAAGTTCAAGCAACCATGTATTCTGAAGTATTTCTAAATATTTTATTCCAGAGCTGTCTTAGTTTCATTTTGCTTCCCATCAGTGTTACAGGAGGATTCAAGAGAGATCTGCATGTTTACATATCAGCCAGATGTGAGCTGGTTTTGCATCAGAAACCCTGCAAACACATAGCTTGTGTTACAGTGTTTTGGTTAAAAATCTCAGCATTGAATTCAGATAGAGTGTGCTATCATTTCCTGAAAAGTGTGTGTAGATGTGCTGAAAATATGAAAGCTACAATGGAACCATATATTAGCTAGGATCTTTTCAGTGAGAACTTAATTCTGCTTTTAAAAGTAGAAGTCTTCAAGAGAGAGGAAAGAAGGGAGGGGCACCATAATACTGAAATGTCCTAATGATGAGAGTACTTTTTGTGTTGAGTTTTGAATCTAGTTCTGCCATATTCTGGAGTAGTATTCTTACAAGCCAATATAGGTACAATTTGTGCCTTTCTTTGTCCTTTACATTGGATGTTAAGCAAACTATTAAGCTGTTTATCAGGTCTGCAGGTTTAGAAATAGGCAAGTAAGATTATTCTCTTGCTTGGCTTCTTTTGAAATGCATGAGGTTTATTCCTAAAGCAGAAGTAACATAAGACAAAGGATTTAATAGTCTGAGTTCAAATACTAATTTTGATTCCGACTTTTTGGGGTCCTTCTTCTCAAGTTTGTGTTAACATAAGGCACAGGCTGATTTTTGAACTCACACTCCATAACCTGATCATCTGTCCTGTCTCTGTTTTGGCTTTTGCACTTCTACTCACTGTAATTAAGTTTGTTGTCAGTCCCCTCTCACAGAGGCAAGGAGACTGGTTCCATTTTTAGTGATGCTCTGAAAGCATTTAGTGGTCCTCTGAAAGCAACTGGTGTTCCTGAAGGGAGAGAGGAAGAAGTAGCATAAACTAGACTCTAATAAATAAATAAATAAATAGTCACTGTTCCCCCTCTTGGCAGTTCATTACTGAGGAGGTTAAACTCTTATCTCTTTAACATTTTATCTCATACTCAATTATTCTCTTATTCTGATGTCTAGAGGCCTTCAGGAAGCCCTCTGGTGTTCTGTGATCCATAATAATTACAAAATTGGGGATGAAGAAATAGGCCAAAAAGTTCAACAGGCCACACTATTTTGCAGTGTTTCTTTCACAGGCTGTAGTTTCTATTTATCAAATGTCTGTATGTCAAATTCCTGCTGGTGTGAAAGATCAAAAGCTCCAGGTCACAAGTTGCAGGGGACTGATTACTTTTTAGGCTGGAGAACCTTGTAAGGGAGCAACACATTAAAAGGAAAAAACCAAAAGATAGAAAATTTGCCATCTTATAGAAAAGAGAAGCAAAACAGCTGTTTACCTGAAATGAAGGAGCAGGAGGATACATCAAATTAAAAATATTATTTGTTATTCTTATTTAAAGGTGTGAGAAACATCAGAAAAGCAACTGAGTGGAAAGATATCCATAATCATCCCCAGTTATCTTATCAGAGCACTTAAAAAAGAGAGGTTTTAAAAATCCTTTTCCATCATCTCCTTTTATTAACTAAGCAAGTGAACCAGAATTATCTTCAGCCACTTTAATTATTTTTTTATGAGTTCTGTAATTGTTCTAATACAGAAAAGAGAAACAAATAATAAATTTTATGTAAATACTGGTTGCTAATGATGCTATCAAGAGACTGAAAAGCAGGAAATGGGAGGAGCTGATAAACAGGAGACTTAAAGTACGGTGCAAAGATGACTTTACACATGGCTCCTGGGTGAGGAGCCTGTTGTGTTCCTGCAGCTTACCCAGGCAATTAATATATCCTTTTGTTTGACTAAAGTCTAGTGAACTGCAATCACATCTGGCAAATTATAAGCCTAAGAGATGGTGAGGAAGTACACCAAAGATTTCTATCAATGGGGATCAATTAAATTCCTGGCCAAGGAAAACATACCTGCAGACCTAGAGCAGTGCCCTTTGTGTTAACTAGGGGGTGTCAAGACTTTACTGTCAGATATGGGAGGTCTGTGGTGTACCTCATCTTCCTCCTTCAAGCCCTACCCTAATACCACATTTTATCATTTTCTGCATATATCTTTCACTTCACATGAATGTGGCTCATCAATTGTGCTGGTATTCTCTGGGACCACAAACTAGAATAAGCCTGGAACAGAAAAGCATCTCAATGGAGCATAGGATACTGGGAAATCTTACCAAGACACTTGTTTAGACACACAGACAGTCTCTAAACTGAGAAAGGAAACTGTGGAGTTAGAAAATATTTCAGAGATTAGTGACATACTGTATAAAAGCTGAAGTAATATTTGGGAAATGTTATGTGCTGTACTTCACTGGTAATAGATGCACAAAATTACGTAGAACTATTAACTTTCATACTCTGAAACAGGGCTTTTCTATCTTCCAAAAATAAGGCTTTCATAAATATTAATATGGAGGTCAAAATGTGAGAAATGAGGAAGTGAAAGAGATTGAAAGGGTTCTGTTCCTAGACAGATATTTCTGTATTGATATAGAAAAGCTTACTGAAACCTAGCTTCTGCAGAGTGCATGGATTATCTGGCAGTTGAAATGGAAAGATTTTTTTCTGTTTCATAAAATTGTTAATGAATAAAGAAAAAAGACACTGAAATATCTCAGACTGAAACTACCCCAATGGCTGCTCCAGTGGGACTGGTTATTTTCAAGCATCAGTTGTCAGTAACACATGTTGGCATGAACTTTGAAGGAATGGAGTGAATGGTCAGCTCTGAAAAGAATGGAGTTACAGTACAATGTATTAAGGGAGACATAAACTTCAATACAAATCTTACATTAATAAAATGGGAGGGTAGAGTACGTATTTATCTGTACATTGAATAAAGTATTATCTACTAAATAACTGCCATGTCTGAACTAATTAGAAATAACTCAGCTGAGTCTGAGTAAATTCATAATGGAATTAGATAAGTAGAAGAGTACTGATGCCATCAAAACCCAGCCCTTGTTGAAAAATGTAGAGTCTGAATTTCTAGAAAAAGTCATGTTGTTATCAGGAAGAGAAAGGTGAAAAAAAACCAGTGTTTGTGCTTGGGTGATTTTCTTTTTTCACTTGCTCTTGGCTGTCACTTCCTTGTAAATAGACCCAGCAGGTTCTGTTAGTCCAAGATGTCTTTAAAAATGGTCTAAACAAAGGCTTTGGACTACTGTCTATATCAGATGTAGTATTATTTTCTCCATGATTATTTTTGGTCATTCAACAACCTTGCTGTGTTTTTAAGTGAGGAAAGATGGATAGAGTGACTCAAAGTAGAGAAGCTGGTGGTATCTGGTTTTGTTGCTTTCTAAGTCTGATTCACACATACACCAGTTCTGAAATAAGGTGGTCAAACAGCATTATTGTAATTTTTCTCTAGCTTATATCTGGTTTCTAGGAATTAATTGAACTTCCAGGACAGAATCTGCTAAGGTATATGAACTGTGTTCCCAAGAAAAGCTTAGCCTATTTGCCTCAACAGGCTGCTGGGTTCTTTATTCAAAGTAGTGCACAGTTGTGTCCTGCTATTTAGCAGGATGGTAATGGCTGGTGTTTTCGGCTAACCTGATTGCCTTTCCTCTGAAACAGGCTAGAAATGTTCTTACAGTTGGTTACGATGGAGAGGGGCTGTGAGGAGCTGTTCTTTACTGAACCTGAAGTGTCTCACCTCAAGTTTCTTGTGTTGCATGTTAACTTTCCTGCTCACCACTTGGTATCCTGTGTTTGTACTTTCCTCCACCCACTGTGATCCTTCCTCAGTGTTGTGTCACAGGAGATGTGTCACAGCCTTCAGACCGCAATAGGAACAGGCCCGGCTTGGGGCATTGTCAGTAGATGACTCTGGTGGCATGAGAATGTCACCCATGAGGCTTCTACACCTAAATCCACCCAACCACAGAGGGTATTGCCCAAGCCCAATTTTATCTAAATCCACCCAACCACAGAGGGTATTGCCCAAGCCCAATTTCGTCTGCATGATAATATGGGTTTTGAGGCTATGTGAACAGTGACACTTAGTGGCAACTGCCAGAACTATACCTTCAGGAGAGGAGGCTGTTTAATATAAGAAGTAAATTGTGAAGTTGTTATGTATCTAATTGGCTGAAATATCTAATTAATCACAAAGATCAGCAGTAGCCATTCAGCTTAACTTCCATTAGATTAATTTATGGGCCAGTTAAACTCTGTCACAAATGGGAAAAAATGAAGGAAAAGAGAACGTTAACTTCTGAATCTGAGTAACGTTGATTAGTATAGGTGATGGTGTTTGCCTGTGTAAATTCTGTTCTCTTTGTACTGTAAATTAAAATTATTTGGTCTTGGTATGTGAAAAAATCCTGGAGCCCTGGTACAGAGACCATGGTCAATTACTTCTAAATCTTTTTCTGTTCTGTCTGCCCTGTTCAGGGGGACAGACAGGAAAGATAACAGTTGAAGTAACCTGCTTTTAGGAAATGAAAGGATGAGTTTCTCACATCTTGCCATCTTCCATTATTCTTTCTTCTGAGTGTATTGCCTCTCGTATTACTTTTCCCTTTTCTTCTTTATTCTTTCCTATTGGCTCTTGCTTAGTGTTGCTGGTTTTCTGCATGTCTTAAAGCAGTGCCACAGCTGAACAATTGCTCTTCTTTTGTAAGAAAACTACTAGCAAAAATTTATGTCAGTCACTTAGAAAAGGGGTGCAGCCAGTTACCTGTGGCTGTGATTTCTTCCTGCATAATGGAAACATCCTCATTGTTGAGTGCAGATCAGCTACAGAAAGTGGGGGATTGTCTTGGACATTACTTTGGATGCAATATGATCTGTGCTGTCATGTGCACTACAGAGTATTGTGTCTTGCTACACGACTTCACAGACACTTGTTAACCTGAAGGGTATCAAGAAGTGATGAAGAAGATGACTGAGGACAAGATAGAGACTTTCCATTTTTCTAGCTGTCTATATCTGTTATTATTTTTGGTCTCTGCCATGGGTGAGGCAGAGTGCAAAGCATCCCAGAGAGGATCTGGATACTGGGAATTATTTTAAAAACGGCAAGACTATATTTGTTTATCTCATGCAATCACTTGCACTCCCCTCAGTGCTATATTTCACAAGTCTCAGCTTCCCTTCCCAGCAGAGACATGGCTGCTGCTCTGGGAAGGTTGGACAGAAAGTTGTGTCAGTTCCTGCTGTGCAGCTGCCCAGCTGTTGGTGACCTGTCTTAGCTGTTAGTGACAAGGTCCCTGGGGATCTCTGCCATTTATTTCCATCTACCTCTCTGATCTCCAGGATCCTCCTATCTCAGGATCTTTTCTCCACTGAGAATACTCACATTTTAGCCCTTTTAGCTGCTGGCCCCCAGTTTTCCCAGAATCAGAAAGTATGGTGAGCCTCCTAATTGGCAGCACTATCTCATTAGTTGGAGGACTTGGGATACATCACTTCTGTTCAGACCTGGTGATCTGAATCCCAAAATCATGGTGACTCATTCACATTACAGTATCCTGAAGATTCAGACATGGCTGGAGAAAATGCTTGGTTAGGACCTGAAGAAGTCTAGTTAAATCTTATATTGGGTGCTTGAATTTCATGACTTGTAGTGATCCTAACAGGAAGCAGTGAATCTATACAAACTACTCATTACCCGAATAGATGTTTCTACAACTAGAACTCCAAATAACACATTTAATAGTACAGGCAAGGACTACTGCACTGCAGGAGGCAGGATAATCATGTTGTTTCCTAGTCTGCTTGGCCAGCATTACTAAAAAAAAAGACCTCTGAATTCAAAACAGAAACACTATAAATGGAGCTAATCTTCATCTTTTTGGAAAATCTTCTGCTGTCTCTCATGAAAACCACCACATGGACATAGTCCGTACTCCTTTGAAATTCAATGGCTACTTTGAAAAAACTGTAGCTTATAAATAAAATTGTTATTTCAAAGGAATAATAATGAAAACAGCAGAGCTAATTAAATGAATTTTGAAGGAACAGTATTTTGTGGAGTTACATGCTTTTGTTGTAGTCACAAACGGTAAATTTATTCAGAATTTGGTATCAAAGGAAACTAGAAAACAAGTTGTGAGCTATGTAGAAATGCTGCTGCTGTTTCCTTTAAAGAAAACATAATCAATTTCTTTCTTCTGAAGCCAGCTTCAGTTATAGTTGTATCTAGCTCATATCTGATAACCTCGTATTGTAGAATTATTTTATGGACTGGAAAGGGCTTCTGGAGGTCATCAGGCTCAACCCACCATTAAAAGCAAGTACACCTTGCATCAGATTAATCAAACTTTTATCCACTAAAATTTTTTATATCTCCAGTAACTTCTCTTTTCAGACTTTTCCAGTGCTTGACACATATGTTTTTTCCAACATCTAACCAGAAACTTCCTGGGTGTAACTTGTACCTGTTTCTTCTTGTCCATCCACTGAAGTCCCCTGAGAAGGATCTGGCTCCATTTTCTCTAGACCATGCCCATCATTGAAAACATTAAAACAATTCACTTTGCCTAAAGAAAATATTTCCATCAATAAACACAGAAAATATTTCTGCTGACTTTCTATGAGACTGTTTTCTTTTCAGATGTCTCTGGACAAAAATAACCATTCTTCATTTTTTTATGTATGTTGAGTAATCCCAATGACTGGAGGGAGACCTCATTGCAATCTACAATTTCCTCATGAGGGGAAGTGCAGGAGCAGGCATTGATCTCTTTTCTGTGGTGACCAGTGACAGGACCTGAGGGAATGGCCTGAAACTGTGTCAAGGAAGGTTTAAGTTGGATGTCAGGAAAAGGTTCTTCATCCGGAGGGTGGTTGGACACTGGAACAGGGTCCCCAGGGAAGTGGTCACAGCACCAAGCCTGACAAAGCTCCAGAAGGGTTTGGACAACACTCTTAGGCCCATGGTGTGATTCTTGGGGTGTCCTGGGTGGGGGATAAGGCATTGGATGCAGTGATCCTGATGAGTCCCTTCCAACTCAGGATATTCTATGATTCTATGAGTGAAAAAGGAACAAAATTAACACAAATCCTGAAACAAACATAAGCTTCAGAACCTGTAGACTTTGTTAAAGAGTACAAAATTGGTAGTAAAAATCCATACTTGAAAGAAGAGGTTAAATGTAAATATTTTCATCCTGAATAGTAAGTTTTGATTTCAGAATATTTCTAAAGGAAGGGTTGGAATTGTAATAATATGTAATAATATTAAAATCTTCCTATTTTCTTTTTTTTCTTGATGCTGTGTATATTTTAACAGAAGATGGGGTACATTTAAGTGATTAATCATCTCCTATTCTTTTGATGATTAACCCTTTTACAAGTGCAGATTCTTAATGAATTTTATAAGGCAAAATCAGAGAGACAGTATATGTTTTGAGTTTCTGACCATAGAAGGATCAGCATTAGATTCCTGTTGTTCAACAAAATAGCACTACTTTTCAGCTTTGAACCCAGTGTGCGTGTTTTCTCTGTTCAGTCTTGCTGAACACCACACTGCTTTCACTTCCAGGTATTCCAGTAATTGTACCTTCCAAGTGAAGCACCCTGGCTTGGCATGATTGCCTGTTATGATCCCTAATTATGATGGAAGTGTATTTCCACATCAGGCTCTTGCCCCTTGGTCAAATACAGTTTTGGTTGGAGGGAGCTGTGCCATCCTTTGCCCATCATTTGCTGTTGTCCTCTTTCACTGAGTTCAACCTGTTGATGTTCTGATTGCCAAAGGCGTATCCTTTGATTTTGAAAAGCCTCCTCGTCAGTGAACGCCTAGGGGTATTTTCAGCTCTATTTAGATTTGTGCATTACAGTTTTAAATTGCTACTTTGAGCTCTATTAAAACAAATTTCAGAAAGAAAATGTCAGCGTGCACAAATAGGTAATTGAAAATAGCACTGCTTAGGAACAAATCCGGTTTTCCTGCAGATTTCCTTAGCCTTTGTTTAAAAGCACAGCATTAGTATTATGCTAGTGGGGATTTTTTTACTTGGTACAAGTGCTAATCATGATAAAATGTCATTGGTTTGGGTAACATTCATTTGTTAACATATTCATTTGTGCAAGAACAAAGGATCAGTAGTGCCTGTGTGCACAAAAGTAGGAAATCCCAGATTGTAGTCCATTAACTGCAGGAGTCCAGTTCTCATTAATTTATGAATGTTTGTTATCATTTTACAGCATAAAATACTTTATTCATGACATGCACATTCAGCTTCTAGTAGTGTAGTGTTGTCTATGAGTGGTAAAAGACTCCATTTCAGCATCCTATGATCATAAAATATTTTTATTCTGGAGTCACAACAATAAATCTTTCAGCTCTGGCCAGCTGTATAGACTGCATAGCAAGTATCTTGATGTCTTGTGCCTTCTAAAATCATTTATACCACTAGAAATAATTATGTATACTTTTACTAACTCAGCCTTATTTTTTTTTCACTTGTGTAAATTGTATACCAAGATATTCATTTAGCTTCAGTGGGAGCAGTAGAAGGTCACAGAGGGAGCTTGGAGAATTGCCTGTGCAATTGTAGATGAAATTTTCTTTAGCAAATTCTTTAGTGAAGCATTGCTATTTTCAGGTTCAAACATTATTAAAAAAATATTCTAAAATATTTTTTAAAAAATACATTAGGACCAAATTGGTGCGTTTCATTACTAATTTTATCCTAGAGCTAATGAGGCTCTGTAGTTCTCAGGATAGCTTTTTTTTTAATCCTGCATGTGTTATTGACATGATATTGGCAGTGATTAAAGAACAGATTTCTACTGAATTTCAGTAGGCTATTTAATATCTTATATGAATGGATTCAGGTCTACCATAAAGTACTGCATGTGCTTTTGTCACTCTTCTATATATCAACCAGTGCAATGCAGTTTTCTGTTTTATATAAAATAATAATACTGCATGATTTCACAATGTAATAATGTAATCTTTTCTCCTGGTCTGGTCAACTCTGACTCCCTCACAAAATGCAGATGTATGTGGAAGCTGCAACTTTGGCAGCAAGCGGTGTGCACTATTTCCTTGTGTTGTATTCATCCTCTATGACATGAAAATTCTATGTAAAGGAAAGGAAACCAGTAAAATTAAAAAAAAGAAAAAAGCATAATTAAGTTGTAAGTGCTGTAGATGCTCTTGGGAGTACTTAAAGAAGATTGAGGGACTTTTATTGACCTAAGCAGTTTGGAAACCAAAGTCAAACTACATACATCAGCCTGTGGCATTAAACGGATCAGTTCTGAAGTCTCTTGATAATATTACCCAGGATGATCTGTTGAAAGGAGGCAAGATTCCCTGCTGTTCATCAGTTGCTTCTTATTGCCTTAGACATTTTTTGATGTTTTTATAGTGCTAGACTGGCTCCACATTTATTGAACTTCTTGGTCTGAAAAGGCAAACTGTTGGTATAAAAAATTGGGAGGCTGGTCTTTGGAAGTCTGAGTTATTGAAATTGTGTTTGCTTCAATCAGTCTTCATTCATTCACAGATGTGTCCCAAAGAAGGTAAATACACCGTTTCAGTGAGTGTCTCCTTGACAAATGCTTTTGGGGTAAAATTCTTGCAGCTCAAAGCTGCCCACATGTCCACACAGGATCTGTATGCTCTGTTATGCAGCGGGCTGGGAGGTGATCTGTGCATGGAACAGCTCCATTTAGGGTGTGTCTCTGGAGATTTGTCCCCCAGTTGTTCCTGTGCCAGAGCTAATGCCTGGGTTAGACCTTCCACTCCCTCAGGGGGTTGGGATCTTGCTATCTGTGGCTCTTGGGTGCTGAGTGCAGAGCACCCGTGGGTTATGTTCTGCTGGGCTTTGCTGCAAAGTGGGAAAGCAGCACTTGCTTGAGCAGGCAGAGCTTGGAGGCATTTGAAGAAGTGGTGGCTTCCTTTCAGCTGTGACAGTCAGCCTTCTCGGGGGGCTGACAACCCAGGCGGCACACCAGAGCTGTAGTGCAGACTCTCTCGGCACCCCTGCTGGCTCTCTCACCTTTCTGACCGTTCACTGTCTTACACCCGAGAGAGCTGCAGCATCAGGAGCAGCCAACAAGGTGCTCAGTTCTGTGTGTGAATGATCCAAAACACCTTCTTCACAAAACAGACCAGCTTTCCCGCAAGGAGATATGATGTCTGTGCTCACATTATAGGTAGTACAGAATACCAAATTGCAGTGCTGTTCCAAAGTCCTTGTATACTGCAACAAAATTGTTTTAGAAGTCAGAAATATATTTACAATATATATATTTAGATTCTAGCACATTTGGGGCACAAAATAGTGGGGGGAAGTGGCTTGGAGCATCTAAGTTTTACTATACTATGCACAATAATATCATATTTTAAGATGTGATAGCCTCAGTTTTACTCTTCTCCTAAGCTATTACTCATCTTGACTGCATTTGTATATTATGCATGAAGACAAACTTGAGCTTTGTGGAAGGCAGATTATCTAGGGAATTCTCATGTCCAAGAGTGCATGTTATTTAACAATGTGTTTAGACAACATCAGCTTCAATCTAAAAGGATTTTTTGTTGTTTTTTCTTTATGGTGTTTGTTAGTTGGGACACACATGAGCATGGTCTTACACAAGCACATCAGCACAACAACCTACAGGGGGAAAAGGGAGAACTCCAGACTTAAATGAAGGTAATGGAAGCTCTTTTTTAAGGTAGTATTGTCAAATATGAAAGTGGTTGAAGAGGAGCAGGAGGAAAATATTTAAATGTAACTACATAAAATTCTACCAGTTAATAAAGAACATTTTCTTTGCTTTCTCTAGTGGGAAAATAGAGCTGAACTTCCTTTAGCACTAGTTTCTATAGTGACAGTACCCTCAAAATCTTTATGAACTCAAAAATAACTTGATATTACAGTGTAGAAATGGAGCTTAATCAGAGTTTTCTGTCCTCTAGAAAACAGTTAATGATCTGAGGAATTTAAATTGCATGGAACATTAAATTCTTCTAATTTAGTAACTGAACTTTTGCTTGCTCCTGCTGATGAGGTGAGAGATGGCAAATGCCATCCTCCTGAGCCTCATATCCCCTTTGAGGTCCATGATGTCTACTGTGCTTTTGTGTTAGAGCCCACAGATGCTACATCTACCCATTCCTTAATTTTTTCTTTGTCGAGGTGCAACCGCTCTCTCTGGTTTTCCTTGTGGTCTGTGGCAGCTCTTCTCAGCTCAGACACTTGTGAGCTGAACGTAGCTCTGGGGTGGACAGGTTGTGGCACAGCTCCATTCTGAGCCCACAAACTGCCTTCACAGCTAGGTACAAACCCACAGCCCTGTCTCCTCTCCTGCCCTCACAACATCATTTTCTTCAAATGGTATCTCCTGCTGGTCATCACCCCTTTCTTCCACCGCCCTGCAGTCATTTTCTCTTTTCTCAGCTGCTCCTACAGTCAAAACACCCATGGATACCTGTGCCTTTACTTGCTCTCTTGCCCTGAAATTCCTTTTGCTTCTGCCAGCCCCTGCACTGTACACTCTGCTTTCCAATTTGGGAATTTTTCAAACATCTACCACTCCTTTCTCTAGATAAGGACCAAAGTGCTATTATTCTTTTGGTCTGACTGCAGAGTTCATCCAAAACCTAAATATTTCAGTTAACTTCTGTCTTTCATTATCTATGGCCTCATCTTCCAGACAGAGTGGGCAGTAAATTACAAAGGACTTAGGTAGTTCATGGCTGATTCATTACACACTGAGGCATTAAATATTGAGTAATTTTACATAATTAACAGTATTCTTAAATTCATGCAAGCAGATTCCTCAGCCAGTCACAGCTGATTATGCTTCAGTTACTGATGAATAGTAGCACTAAAAAAAAAGGATCAGCATCTTCCCAGGATTGCACTTCCAAGTGAACCCGTCTGTCATGATGCAGCCATTCAACAGTGTGGTTATTTAGCTACTTAACTGATTCCTTACTCGCAGCTGCAATAAAATTGTTAGAGAAAGACTTTGCTACTTTTGCATTCATTGAATTAACCTGAGTGATACATTTAATTTTGTTTGTATCTATTAAGTGTAGCTATTTTAACGTCCTCTTGCAAATCAGATTCATTACTCTTCACTGTTTCTGTTTTTTGTTTTGCAAACACACAAATCAAGAAATAATTATGACTAACAGAGCTCACCTATGAGGGATGAAGGGGAGAAATGATCAAGTTGTTGTGTTCCTGGAAAATCAGAGAGAAATGTTTGAGTTGTGAAAACATCTAAGGTAAAATATGCTGTCCATTCAAAATTTCTGACATGCCACCAGCTGTTCAGGGCAAAGAGATCTTTAAGGTACAACCAGTCCTGACAGGTCTGTCATCCAGGTTGTCCTCTGTGGCTGGAGCCCACAAGTGCTTGTGCAGCCCCGCTGAGGAGCCAGGAGTGGTCCTTCCTCCCTGCGTCCCTCTGCTCCATGTTCAGAGCTGCTCCTGGAGGCCATGGACCCTGTCAAGGAGCAGCTGCTGGCAGCTTCCCCAGTGCCTGGGGAAAGCCAGGGCCTTACTAAAGCTGTTCCTTCCTCCTCTCTGACAGTGCTGCAGACGGTCTAGCAGGAATGTATCGAGGAATATAATTCCTGAGTGAAAGCTTTAAAAAAAAAATCAATCACTCTGATAAATGCCTTGCTTGTGCTGTTTTGAAAGTGTTGTTTTACTACCCGAAAGCTGCTGCAGGAGGCTTCCCTGCAGGATGAGGCTTCCCTGCATTTTTCCAAGTGCCAGTCCCCAGGGTTGCCCGCCCTTCCTCCTATCAGTCAGTGCCAGCCTGGTGCTATTCACAAGGACTGCATGTACTGCATTGGCATTTGACTCATGGCATTTGCTGAGGGACCCACTTTGAATTATGGGAAGCAACCTAAGAAATTCTGATATTGAAGAAAATACCCATAAAATCAATCCTCTTGATCCTACAAATTAGCATGATATACAACGACTTGCATTCAGTCCTAAATATTGGATAAATACTTACTAATTTACTAAGTAACGTTTACTCTAAAGGCAGATAAGACCGTTTCAGGTGGTATATTCAGGTTTCTATTGAGCTTTGTCAACTTACTCAAGCTTTTTAGAATTGTTGAACTTTAAAGTCTGCACTGGTGCTTAGTATTGTATTGGTGTATCTTCAAATAGAGATAAGACAGTAGGATAAAAAAACCCAGGCTGTTTTCTTGTCTTGAATATTGTAATCCATTTTATAATGTTATTCCCTTTTCTCTGTTAGAGTTCTGAATTATCAATGGCCCAAAGGCTTTTTTATTCATTAAAATAATTTGTTTTACCTTTCTATTCTACTAAGGCCAGTGAATTTAGAATTCTTATAATTTTGCCTAAATGAAAACATATATTATGCAGTAGGGAAAAAGATGCATATGTGATTAGTCTATGATTATCTTGCTGTTAAAATAAATCTAAACAAATGGGATTTTTATTGTTCCAGTGCAGACTATCTGAACGGTAAATTGTTCTAAATTGGTCATAAGCCACAACCCATTCAAGTTTGTTCAGAGAGTATAGGCAAAAATGTAGCTTTTATTATTTTTAAATATAGTTAGTTTTTTTCATTCTTGATGCCTTTTCTGGTTATAGGCAATAAATGTAGCTGTATATTACTGTTCTGTGTAACTGATATGACTCCATGATATTCTTTAAAGCACCAATGATATGACTTGATTTGGATTCTTAATAACTGAGTACCTTGGAGAAGCCACTATAAGTAAATGATGGTTAAATTAGATAGACACATAAAGTGAGCTTACTGTCAGCTTGTTTTTGAACTCCAGATGCCCACTGTGAGGGGCACCATGGGATGAACAAACAGTGTGTGCTACCCCAATGAAGGAGAAAGAGCAGTGCATATGTATAGATGCAGAGAGATTCATTGCTGTCTTGAGAAGTTGTGAGTATAGAAACTCCTGAGTTGTACTTGGAACACCTCCTTTGAAGAAGGTGAAGCAAGGAAGCTGCAGAGGCATCCACTCAGCCAGCTGAGCTGGATCTGCCACTGCTGCTGAGCTTTCCAACTAGCTGCTGTGTTCAGACCTAGCATAATCCCTGCATCATGTCTGAGACAGACAATGTGTGGTTGCCTAGAGTGAATGAGATCTACATTCCTCCTTTTTGCAGGCACATTACCTTGCAGAAACAGCAACTGCCTCTTTCTTAAACAATATTAACTGATTAGATTCCCTCTATTCATTTGCAAGAATAGCAGAAAATAGTGTTCTGCCTTGTTAAAAAGTTGTTTTAGTGTGCTCTGCAGTTAAAAAAAAATCTCTGACCTTGCATGAGGAGCACTTGATCTGAGGACATAAGGTGAGAGAGGATGACTAAAGGGGATTATGTCCAGATCTTTTCAGTAGTTTAGTTATTTAACATATTGTTTAACCTAGCAGAAATGTTAAATAACTGCTCATTACTAATTGGTTACTAATGCTTACATTCTGTAGCATGTTATGATGGCATGTTCTATAGCCTAAAAAGCAGTGTTACGTGTTTGGTTATCTTCCTATGTAAATTAAACTTTTTTTTCAGGAGGAGATGAAATCATAGCACACAGCACTATTATAGTATTCAACTGGAGGGTACAATTTGGTGCGTACTTAGAAGCTGGTTAATTTAGTGCCTCAGAATGCCCCTCTGCTGTTAGAGTGGTTAGAATGAGGGAAAATAATTTCCCCAGTGTGGACCAGTTTGCAAAATGTAATGACTCACATTTTGCTGTAGAAGTACAAAACTGGTTATTCAACACCAGCATACCAAGCTTTTGAATTATTGCTTTCTCTGCCAGGCTGTGGCAGGATGGCAGGGAGGTGTTGTCTGCTGTAAAGTCCTGGAGACACCTGTACAAGCTTTACAGTTTGACACGGTGATTTCAATTGCTTGCATGGATAAATGGGTGATATTTCTGTATATATTGAAGATACCAGTCTTGCCCAGTTCCCACTTTTACCGCAAGTAAACTTGCAAGTTTTCATTTAACAAACAAATAAGTTAGTAATAATATATTAATAAGTTCCTTCCTAAGGCCAGGGCTAAAACTTTTTTATAGAAATGTTCTACTGGAAAATGCTGATTCAACTAAATCAAGGCCTTATGATGAAATATATATTTATTTTTTTTTTAAAAGGAGTTTTGGCAAAATATCATCAGGTTTTCAATGTACCTGAAAGGTGTTTAATGTATTAAAAAAAGATTTTTATGAATAAACTATTTCTAGAAAGTTGAAAAAATATTTTGGAATATTTTGCTTTGTGAACAATTTTGCTATTTTGATTTTTTTCTTAGTGATTCATAATGAATCCAGTATTTAATACCTTAGAGCTTTGAAATTAGTGCATAATATAATATTTGGCCCAGTCTGTCTAACTGTATAATGATACTTGACAGCAGAGCACTGACATACACACATGTGAAATGCAGTTCTGAATTAGACCACTGAGGCTAGCCTGATTTAATTTCCTAATTCAGTGTGCTTTCTTCATGGAGATAAACAGTCCCAAGGTGTAAGTCTCAATGACACTGTCCCATAAGGATGAGTCCTGTTCTGATAACAAGCTCCATGAAATGGTGGCTTGTACTTAAAAATATACTCTTTCTATCATAACTCAGAATCAGATAAATCCTTAAGCTAATCAGACATCAAAAATGAGAAAGAAATGTAGCAAAGGAATTTTAGAGGGAGCAGGATACTGCTGTGAGGATATGTCAGTGTTCAAATTGTGGCACAAAGCCTGAGTAACTCAGACCTGTATTGCTGCCTATTGCTACAGCTTCATCAAATACAGTGAAAACTTGGTATTACACTGCAGTGAAAGATTTAATGCAGTACGCTTCTTCCTTGGTAGCCACAGTGTGTTTGGAAAACTGTAGGATTAGACACTAATGTACAACTGACCTCACTGGCTGATGCCTTTTGTTCAGAGGGACTTACAGCAGGATACAGTGGTTTGCAGGTTTGCAGTCACAGATTTTCCAGGAGGACCATTCTGTTCTTCTGTAACTGACAGGTCCCGGAACCCAAACACAATCTTCTTCAAACACTTTTCTCCCTGCTGTTGTACTGCAGCCGAGGAAGTTTGCATGGGCTTTCTCCTGCAGGAAATGCTACTACTGTGAACTCAGCTGTACCCAGTCATGAGTGAGAGCCTTGGACTTTTACCCCACAGAGCAGGACTTAATCATGCTTCTGGGCTGTCGTGGTGCTTCATTGATTCCCCCACTTCTCCCACAGTGCTGGTATTCCTCAGTGAGCAGGGGAGCTGCTGGCTTATGATTTGCTTTTATTTTCCTTGGTGGTGCTCTCCCTAGCAATGTTCAGTGTTTTATTATCTGGCTCATTTCATGTAATGCTCTTGCCACCTTTAAAATACATTGAGTTCTCTGCTATTTGCTAGGCCAGCTGAGAACTATAAACCAAATAGTAAAAAGCCTGGATACTTTCTAGGCTTCTCTTCATGTGTGTGTTCCAAATGGGGTGAAAAATCCAAGGAAACACCATGAAGTATCTACTTCATGCTGAAAGTTAAATTATTCCATATGCTATTTCAGTGTTAAATAAACCAAAAGGTATAAAGTTAGGCACCCAAATTTTGGCAAATGACATCATGTTAATGCAGCCAGATACATATTCCAGTCTTCAAAGGTATGTATAAATTTTCTGCCAGTTATCAGCAAATGCTTTCCATGGGGTGCGTTGATGACTCAGAGCTCTGAAAAGCAAGACCCTTACCTGGTGTTGAACTATTGCTATATGACATACACGCAGGCAGCAAAGCCTGGAAACACTGATCACAGATCTACACCTAAACATTTTCTAGGAAGTTTATGGGGAAAACGATGTTTGTATCAAACAGCAGTGTCTTATTTTAGAAGCATATTAAGAGAATATGAACAGGGACTTGCCAGCATTCAAATTGCAACTGTACTAATCATAACTCTTTTATAATTTCAATGTGATAGTATGTAGTTCAACATCTCTTCTTGCAACTTTCATGATATTTCCAGCCAAAACTAAATATCAATTAGCTCTGTGGTATGAGTAGTTTCAGTAAGTTTTCTATTCCTCTCATATCAGCAAAATTTGTCCATCTTCTTGGGTAGAGCTGTGAGAATTTGAACACTCTGGACAGGAGATGTGTATAAAGAATTTTTACTCAAGCAGTGCCTTCTTGTTAAGTCAGAATCTGGAGGGTAGTTTTGTTTTTTTTTTTTTTTTTTTTTTTTTTTGGGGGGGGGGGTTTTTTTTTTTTTTTTTTTTTGTGTTGGGGTGGGAGGTTTTTTGGTTTTTTGTTTGTTTGTTTGTTTTTTACTTTTTAGGGTTTTTAACTGAAAAATAGTCTCCTGGTAGAATTTTGGGGAAAAGGCAAATTTGCATAACTTGATAGCAACACATTTTTAACTGATGCTGCTCTGATACTATTAATCTATGTCATATTTGACCAAGGTGAATTTGTGTCTTCCTGCTACAATGGGGAAAGAAAAAACAAGGAGACCATTGTTCTTGAACATATGAGAAGAGTTTGTGAGGCTATAAGCAAAGATACTATTTCGTGTGAAATAAAAGGTCAGATATTGGAGTTTTGGTCACAAAAATTTTTTACAGTAGTGTTTCTGGATGGTATTTTTGTTCATTTGTTAGACAAAAAAAAAAAGGTAACAATATAATGCTGTCATCTTGTAATTATCTCTTCTCAACTTTCATCTGGCATGCACGGTTGGCAACAGACGCTCAGGCACTCTGCAGTGAGGTGCTCTTCATCCGCAGATTTTACAAGCATAACAGTGCTGTTGAAAAAGTAATCATGTGCAGGGCAGTATTTCAAAGCTCCTAACTGAAAAAAAAAAAAGAATTTCCACTGGGAAACTCATATCCATTGTGCAAAGCATAGTTTGAAGGCAGTTTGCTATAATGTTGTCCCAAGTCTTTCTAGAGAGGTCTATCATAAAATCTCTGCCCTTCTTTTAAACTGCAGAGGACCCACAACTAATAATTTGGAAAAGCCTTCTTGAGATTGCCTTTTACAGGATAAGCAGACCTTTAGTATTATTGATTAATCAGTCTGACAACAAAATTGTTGTCCCAGCTGGCACTTGTGCAACAGAGCAGTTCTAATTTGTGGCGCTGAAGTGAATATTTGGAGTAAACCTAACAAGAGACGTCAGGAAAATATATCAAACATTAACCATTTCAGAGGTATCACTCTCTTTGCAAATGCAGATGTAGGCACTGCCTCAAGAATGTGGCAAATGTTTCACAAGGAAAAAAAACCATCATGTTTGATTCTGAGATATGTATTTTGTACTTTAAATAGATTTTTAAAGCCTACCATAGTGATTTATTTTTTTCTAAATGTACTGATTGATATGAAGATCTTAATGTCAGAAATCATTATGTAATTTTTCAAAATTATTGTACTTGTTACATCAAAAATACATATGGTGCATGTAGAAAACCAAAGCACTTAGGCTGTCTCTCTTATTTCGTTCCAAGCAGCCATCTCAGTAGAACTGACATTTTAAACCCTTTTTAGCAAGAGACAGAGGAAAAAATATCTTATTCTGACATACAATATATTCACTAAGCTGACATGCCTGTATCACCTGTCTGTCCCAAAGAAAAGGAGTTGCACTGAGCATATGCAGGGTGATATTACACCTGAGATGTTTTATTTGGGCTTGTTTGGCTTTTTGGTAGTTTCATTTTT
>VZRN01004865.1:1071498-1092498 GCA_013397935.1 Dasyornis broadbenti | reverse complement strand
CAAAACCATACCAAAAAAAAGGTATTTCAAATATTTATTACTTATTATACTTATTATATCTGATCTCCATGAAATTAAATAATCTTGAGGTGGACAAATCCCTTTTGTGTGATAGCATTTGAGAGAAAAGGAAACAATTAGCATTACACTGGCAGTGTTTTTCAAGGTGTGGCCAGTGTTTAATCAGATGAAATGCGATCCTTCCTTTGCTTTCCACAGACATGGAGAAAGACAAGGGTCTGGTCTGCACTTTAACCTTTAGGGATCTGAGACAATAAGAAATGAAACAGCAGCTCTGTAGTGCAAGATATGTTGTTGCAAATACATAAAATCACAAATCTTATAATCATGAAATGACAGAAAAGACAGGATACAAAGGCAAAGGAAGGCCTTGTTATTGTAAATTCTTGGTTCTTGTTAAGAGGTAACTTCATGCCGCTGATCCCCACCACCCTGTGGGCCCAACAGTTCAGCCAGGTTTCATCCCATCTGCTCATCCAGCCCAACCATCAACAGCCCTTCCATGAGGCTCTCCAGTGTCAAAGGCAGGTGATACTCTCCCCTCATCTACCAGGCCAGTCATGGCTTCATGAGAGCTTATCAGGTTGGTCAAGGATTACTTCTCCCTTCTATTTCTCCCTGCTGACTACTCCTGCCAATTTTTCTCTCATTCCTACGCTTAGAAGTTGTTTCCAGGACTAGCTGCTACACTGCCTTTCCAGGGCCAGAGGCAAGGCTAATCAGTCTGTAGTCCCCTTCTTCCTTCTTCTTGCTCATCCTGGTGGTAGGAATGAGATTTGCTTTTCACCAGTCTGCTCCCAGTCACCCTGATTGCTGGAGGGTTACCCAGAGGGGCTCTGCAATCACACCTTGGCACTGTTGGGTCCTGTTGTTCTGCTGGCATCTTCCTCGTATCCTGGCAATCTCTACATCATTTCATAACCAGTTCAAGGTCTGAGTTTTTGCAAACTTTGGAGGCATCTGAGGGCACGGCACTCCTGCTGATTTCACTGGGGTTTGAATGTGTGCACATGTTCGTCACAGACAGAGCTCTGAAAAAACTCTGTAGCTTTTGCTTGAGCCAGAATTTGATTCTAATGTAGAGGTGCCACAGTCAAATACACGGATTCAGGTTATGTGATAGTGTAAAATGTCATACTAGCTGTTTTATCTTCAGCTGATAAAATTAAAAGGAAGATCTTTAGTGAGAGACAAGTCTGGAGTGCAGTCTTGAGATAAATTTTGTGATTTTACTAGCTCCTGTTTAGATTATGGTGATCTGCACAATGTTTAAAATCATGTAGAGGAAGAAACTGTAAAAGCAAAAAAAGAATATCTACAGTATTTGAGAACTTACTTGTATTTGTACATTTTCTGATAGAAATTTTTGTTTATCTAAAACCAAAACGGCTACAATTTTTCCCAGAAACCTCTTCATATCCTATCTTTGTTCTTTTCCTAACATTTGTCAAAACCATGTACTCATTGGTCAGTATTTTTCTCAGTTTGATTTTTCTGATTTTTTGGTTTCTTGCTATAAAATTCAGTATATACCTTCAACAACACAGCAGTATACATGTATTTTGCAGCACCTGCATGCACAGTCACAGTGATTTCTTTGTGCCACATTCCACTGCAAATAGCAAAGAGTGAACATCCTTTGACATACCTATTGTGATGCAATGATCTCATTGAAATTGTGTAACTCAAAAGTTAATAGAAATTTCCAGTCAAGTTCTTTTTCTCATTTTTTATTTCACCTGCTTGGGAATGTTGCAATGAAGTTTTTCTGAATTTGGCTAAGGTTTAATCTGAAAGAACTGTCCTCCACCCACTCTGCATGGAAATAAAAGAATGTGGAGGTAGGAAAAGACAGGACATTCCCTTTTTGCTCAGCCTCAGCACTACAGAGCAATGATTACAAAGAAAGTCCTGTTTGCTGTCAGCAGAGAAAATTGTCTATTTTGACAGATTCTTAGGGAAATTTAGCTGCAAAAATATAGAAAATGTTTACCAAGAATATCCAGACTGTGATATGTTTTTGTTGTTTGATTGTTATCTTTTCTATTCTTTTGGTCACAGTTTGGGCAAATTTTCAGCATAGATAAAGGTATGGTTTCTAAGGCAAAGCTACCCTTCTTGCAACTTTTGTGTTCTTGATGCAAGAATTTCTTTCAGGACTTTGTAAAAATATTTCTTTGTAACATTAAATAGGATGATGTTGCTATTATAACTTCATACTCAGAAATGACTGTACATTTTTGACTGGAATAAAAACAACAACTATAAAGTTGGTCTGAGTCACTTACTTGACATTGATATTGTTTTCGGTATATGTACTGAAAGTAGATTTCTATAATGAGACAAGTCAGATCGCAAAATGTCTGTTGACATGAAGAACCTCACTGACAATATACTAAAATGATTTTGATGCAGAAAGTCTTAATCACATAATAGAACTGCATGTTCTAATAAATTTATCCAAAGATAACCTTGTTTAACTCACAGATTTGAGACTTTTGGCATTATCCTTCTGGGATAATTTAGACCAGCCTTATACTGAGTTGTCTGTGAAGCTCCTAATGTTGATATTAAACCTTATTTATCCGTGTGTGGATTACCTGTCACTTCAGTGCATATATGTGAAAATATTTCTGGCAGGAGTTGTAATTAATAGATTTAATATTTGGGTCCCTGATAGGAATGGAGATGATGCTTCAGGTTATTAATATACTTCTTACATAGATGTTGTCTGTGGCAGCAGATGTTACACTTTGATCATTGACTTCTGTTTGTCTGCTATTTATCTGGATCAGTTTAGGCCTTTGCCATTTGATTACATTATTTTTTATCTACTTCAGAATTCTCATCCACATAAATATATTTTAATGGCATATAAGTTTTGTGCCCTTATTTCTAATTTCTTCAGTTTTCTCTGTAAAAATATGATTGAACATTATCGAATATAGTTTTATTCAACTGGCTTGACTGACAGGTTTTTTTTTCCAGTTTTTGTTATGATAAACAATTGACCACTAGACTATTACGGACATTTTCAAGGTGTGGTGCAAACGTGCCCTTTTCCTGCTACATTTCCTGATCTACTGCAATGCTTGTCAAATTGAAATGTGAGGTCTAAAGACCTGTGGCATTCAACCCAGGCCTGGGCATGAATCACACCTCTCTGGGATCATAACTCATACACTTGACTGACACACAAACACCAGGAAAATTCGGAGATTCATTCCCATTTCAGTATTTATAATGGGCATAATTCTCGGTTCTGGGATGCCTAAATTAACAAAAAGTACATTTGATGGAAAAGGACATGCTTTGGAACACTGACTTTTGGATAGCCCTAAATACCTCTGGGAAAATGGAAGTTAGAGGTTGACTTAGACAGGATTGGAGAACTAAGACAGAAGGACAAAGCTTTGGAATGCTGTTTTTCCTTTTTGTCCAGTAATTGTCTAATGTGAGGTGCACAGACTCTTGCTCTTCTTCCACTGTTGGGCTAACTTTGCAAGAAGCAGTATATTGCAGTCAAAGGATTTTTGTTTTTTTTCTTGACCTTCTGTCTCTGTGGAACTAATTTTTGTGGTGACACAATGATATATCTTCAACAGAAGGTGTGCAATGTGCTGCCATTCAGCAGCAAACTCTGCTGAGTTTGCTCCATAACATATCTTTAGATATTTAAGATTTCTGAAACACCTCAGCATTTTTGGTCAGAGCTTTGCTGACTTGTTCTCCTGAACTTATGGTTCGTATGATTTGGGTACATAAAAGCTTTGAGGAATGTCTACCTGCCTTTGCTGACCCTCATCAAGATAATGATTCTCATGCTTGAGAAAAAGCATCAGTTGTACATTTAGTCTTCATTCTTTAAAGCGTAATCATGATAAGTTTTCTTTAATTTTAGATGCATTGACCAGAGGTAACTGTCCAGAGTTGTCCCCTGGAAGCCCTTTTTTTTCTAAATTTGTAGAAATGAAGTTTTTTCCTCACTTACAGAGTAATTAGTGTCAGCTTCTTATCAAAGAACATAACGTCAGGTAGAACAGTTCCTATGGTAGCTGTTGTGCACTCCTAAATCTCTGTATTTTAATAACAACAAGATGAAAAGAGGGTTCAGATGAGAAAATGCTTTGGTTTAATATTTCATCACTGATTTCTCCTAGGCTGGTAATGCCACTTAATTATGAAGATCACTAAACTCAAATGAGCAAAGTTGCAGCAGGTGGCCAGTTTCCAACTCTGATGAGTGTTCGTCTTTATGGTTTTGGAGAAAGATATAAATTGTGTTAGGCTTACTCCTCAAGCTTTGTTCACTGTGATGGCAGCTGACACCTGTATATATTTATCAACTAGGACTGATGTTAATTTTTTTTAAAATGTATAATTAAAAATTCAGTTGTTCAATAGCTGCTTTCAAGAGCTCTCACGTTCCCTAGTTCATTTTTCACTCAATTATTTCCTCCAGAACAATTTCAACCACCTTTCTAATGTCTTTCGTTCCACATTTTGAGAATGAGAAGAATCTGCTTCCAACAGTTTGTACTTTGGGTCCTTTGTTTTCATTTTTGCTGTTATGCTAGAAAATTAAAAAGTAAGGATTTACACGGGGCTTCATTACCAAAAAAACATGTCCACTTCTTTCATGTTGTTCACAATGGACTAGTTTTTGGTATTGAAACTAAAATAATAGCTTTTCCCTTTCATAGGGAGTTGAAATGTATATTATGAATTTTTACATGAAACACTTCACAGCTGGGCATTATGAAACAAATTTTAGAGAAAAACAGTAAGATAGAAAATTGCCATGGAAAAGGGATCTCTTTTATCCTGTATTGGCATAAGCTGTTGTCAAATTAGATCTTAGTTTTTCTCTCTTGCTACAAGTTTGGAGATGCTCAAGTGAAGAGGATAGTGTGAATGTGTATTGATATCAGGCAAAAATGGAAACCACTGTTAGCCCTTGGACTTCCACGTTTTTTTGCTGGACTTCCAGTTGTCCGCTACAATTCAGCAATAGGATAAACCATGAAAGGCTTGTCCTATTCTTCTGGTGAAAGAAGCTTCGCTATACTGGGACAGTTTAAAGCGGTTAAGAAAAGTTCAGAAAACTTATGCTGAAAATCTTACCAGATTTATATCTTTGCAGCGGAAAGTGTTCAAGGTAGGAGAATTTTAGCAGGATTCAGAAAGAAATACTGCAAGATTCTAAGTAAAATATTTCTTTCCATCTTGCTCAAACTGAAATTGGGAAAAACGAAATAAAAGTAATAATAAAACCTCTCCCAATTTAAGAACAGTATTCAGAAAGGAAAAAAAAAAATACATACTGAATAAGCCAAAAGACATTGAGTCAGGGAAATGTGGCTTGGTCAATCTTATTGTTTCTGTCATTAAATAATAAAGGAAATAAATACCAGAAAAAAGACTACTCCAGAGTTAATTACCAGTGACATACATTTCTGGTCAAAGGATCAGCCTGGGTCCATGTACCACAGAAAACAGCACACAAACATTATATTGACCCCATGACTTTCCCCTGTAGCATATCTCTGCATGAATCCATCCAAGCAAAACAAACAGAACCTCCACAACCTCTTCTGACTTACAGACAATGGTGCTTTCCCTAAGTCTCCCTGGTTAAATTTCCAGCTGCAGAGTGCTGATGTCAGTGTGTACCTGACTCATGGCTGAAGGAGGGGTGGGTGTCCAGTTGGGACTGAGGGCCACAGGGGAGATGCAGGACTGGGAGAAGGGACTGATGTCATGTGGTTACCACAGCAACAGGGAGTGGACCAGCAGAGTGCCCGGGGATCAAAAGGTAGGAGTGTTTCCCTGGCAACTGATGGAGTGTCTTCCTCCCTTGGGTTGGAGATGCAGCTGCCCTTATGTAAAATTACCTGCCTGGTGCTGGGGGGTTTAGGAGCAGCATATCAGGAGCGCTTGTGTTATCACCTATTTATATTAACTATTTTGTTTATAGTTAGAAAGTGAAGCTGCACTGGACATAAAATATTTTTCCCATACAAGCTACCCCCATATTAATCTCTTCTCATTGATGACAGTATAACCAGTTCACAAGTTATAGCACAATTCCTTTATATTCTTTCTAATATTGTGTAAAAACTATGTGCCATTATCAGGAATTAATCATGAAGTGCTAGAAGACATGCTGATTTAGGGAGTGAGTTTGTTTTGCACATCATTACAGGACTATATTTTGTTTTCCCTAATTAGTTTTGCAAAATAGATCTTAAAATTTCTTGTTTAGGTTTTTTAATTTTTTCTTTTTTTCCCTACTGATGTCAGGTGCTGAAAATTTCTGGTAGTTTCCTTTTGAATTTCCCCAACTGGTGAGTGATGTATTTTGTGAATATGAGAGGAATGTGTTCATATAAAACTGATAGGAACAACCTGGAATCCTGAAATTGCTGTCATGGAATGGCCCAGTGAATGGCAATCAGCCATCTGCTGTTTCATCTGGTGTCCCTTGTCCCCCGACTAGGGACAATGAAGAATTACCAATGTAAATAAGTGCTTTAATAAGTCTCACATAAAAAGGAATGGACCAATGTCAAGGAGGAACTGGAATTTGACAAACTTTGGCTTGAAAGGAGGGCTTTACAGGAGTCTGAACTAATTCTGAGCATCAAACCACTCAACACAAGATGGCTTAGTAGGAAGTATGGCTTGGATCAATGGAGATCAGGACCTTGGAATTGCCCACAAAACCAGACAAAAAATTTTAAAAAAATTACGCAAGGAGTGAAGAAACTGAGGCAAGGATTGGCTCCCAGATACTTATCCTATGAAAATGCCTCTTTGCTTCTGTTGTGAAGGCTAGATGAAGCATGAACACATTTGCCTGCTGTGTTTTCTTCTGACGAGGCAAACTGATCTGGAGAGTTCTTAAGCTTGGAAATGTGGGAAGGGTAGACTCAGCCTGCTAGGGCAGCCAGCACAGTCTTATGGGCTATATATTTTGAATATGAAGTCTCATCCTCTCCTCAAAGTGTGCCCCCATAGTGCAGAAGCAGAGAAGGGTCTGGTTTCACCTGAGCCAGCAGTGCAGAGGGTGTGGGGCTCCTTTGGAGGCCAAGAGCAAAAAAGGTTTTCACACAGACTCATTACAGACCTTCTTCTTGTGCCTGTGTGACAAAAGAGTCATCTTATTTTTAGAGTAGTTAAGCATTTGCATTTCCCTCATATGCAAATCAGGGCTTTTAGAGATGAGCTTTTTCTACTACTTTGTGCACAGTTGGCTTTTTTGTGCATCATTTTGTTTAATGAGAGTAACACCTATTCACATCCTGTGGATATAGGATATAACTCCCCTGCTCACTGTGGCTTTGTTTATTTCCCTGATTTCTGTCATCCAGCATTTAAAACTCTCCTTCTGGATCCTATTTATGATGCAATAAATTTAGACTTTGTGACCTGGGTATGTCTGTTCTGCTAAATCAAAGATATCCAGGGACTAATACTTGTCCCCAAGACTGAGTGGCACCAACTGGTGTGTGTCTACACTTCCTGATTTTAGCTGCCTCTGTGGTAGATTTACCTTGGGAGGAACAGGGTAAGGAAGTCAGCTGGCAGTGAAATAAGGTGAATGACTGGATGTGCGGTGCTTGAGCTATGTGTGTAGTCTCCCTTTATACAGTTGTGGGGATGCAGTCAAGGAGTTAGTGTTCGATTTGAGCAAATGCAGAATTGTATGTGTTTATTTATTTTCACCCTTGACAATGTTCAGTGATGGGTGGCAGGATGGTTTGGAATGGGGAAAAATCCCTGGTGAGCTGTAGCTTTTTTGTTTCTAAGAGAAGACATAAATGCCACCAATATCTCAGCTTTTGAGAAACAAAAAGAAGGTTATAATTTTTTGTTTCTCAACCACAGTGTTGTAAGAGTGCAAGTTTCTGGAACACTTGGGTACTCTAGTAGAGTGGCATGAGGGTTCTTAAGATATAACATGGCCTCAGAAGGTACCCTAAAAGGGTAAAGGAACAGCTGGAAGAGGACTTTTACCCATCTGATCTTCCCACTTGCCTCCTGACAAAGAGTTCCTTACCATCTTTTCTCTCACTCACAGTTTTATGTGAGACTATCACTGTACCTGATCCTTGAATCTGAGATGAATGTCTGGTTTTTTATCAATCTCCCATTCCTTTACAACTGATCTTGTGCTAAGAGTGACAGTACATGTGAAAACATCATGGTAACCTCTCCTTTTCTAGGTTGCTGGTGGCTTAAAAATGTTTCAAAACATTCTTCCACTTCTTTGGTTAAAAGGCCACCTTTCCATCAATTAAAAAAAAAAAAACAAAAAACTGTTTAATACAGAGGTTTTGAGCATAAAGTCCTCTTGTGTGCAGTCTTTGAGAATGCATTTATTTTTTGTGAAAAGTAAAGTTTATCTTCTGTTCTGAATAAAGTAATGCCTCAAGAATGGTGTTTATAAAAGTCAGCACATCTTCTGTTGTACTATGTGAATACTATTGAGTATCTTTATAACTTTATCACTTTTTCAGATATCAAGTATTCTTGAGAGACCTTGATAATGTACTTTATTATATTAAGTACAACCATTACCATATATTCACAGACTTTTAATTTTCTCTTTCTTTGTTTCTTCTGATCAGAGATTATTCATTTTTATTTCCTTGCTATTTCCACAGGAGCTAAGCTTGTCCTTGTGCATTTGTGTTACTAAATTCTTAAGATAACAACCTTGGTTTCTTCAATTGTGCATTTGGAATCTCTCTCTCTCACTCTCATTTTCTTCATTCTGACTGCTGTCTTAGCAAAGCCTTAAATTAGAGGTCAGAGTGAGCACTGTACTTTCTCAGTAAATCCCAAAGCCGTTGTTCCTTCCAGCAGCAATCTCCTTAGGAGTGACTGATTAGCATTTTGAGTAACAATGCTCACCAGATAATGGTGATGAAAAGTCTACCCTCTGCTATGTGCATCTCTTGCAGCTTCTTTGCATTCTTTGGACATCTTTTTCTCTAAAGCATATTTAGTTATGTCTCATCAAAGGCAAAGCTTCTTATCAGGTACAGGCTGAAACAGGACATGAACCATGACACACCGAGAGAAGAGTCTGTGGAAATACAATTGTGGCATGATCACAGCAATCAGGATGTCTTTGGGAATGCTTTAAGAGCAAGAGAAGCCAATAGAAAACTCCAAAAAGAAATGGGAAGCAGTGCTATTTAACAAGTCTTCCACCAAAAGGGTAGAGAATAGAGCTACAGTTGGTTTTCTGAAATGTATTCTTTCTGATTTCATGCTGTGTTTCTGATTATGAAATGACTGATTGAAACAGAAGAGATAATCTGTCAGTTTGGAGTGAAGAGAAGTCATAAAGACGTCAGAGGATGGGCCAAGACAAGAATCTCCAGTTCTTCCTTTAACTGAGCGTAAGAATTTGTCTGGAATACAACAGGGCTGGAGGCAGCCTCCAAAGAGCCAAAACAGGCAGAGTGAGATGGACAAAGGTTTTCTCCGAGAAAGGAATGATACATTGTAATTGCATGCTTTGTTTCTAGTGTGAAGTTATCTGTGTTTCCTTCTTTATAATAGCAGGAAATTAGTGAAATAATTTTCTGAAGCATGCAGGAGTCAATACTTCAGTGAAGAATGTGAGCTTCCATCCTCCTTACTCCAAGATTCCTGCTGAGTCAGTGACGAGAAGAGTTTTCATTCTTTTTCTGATTCAAAGCGTTAAGCTATGGAGAGGATTGGTGCTGCTTGCTGAAGTATTTTGACACTGCTCACCTGTATAGCCCTTACATCTGTGGTGAAAATCTCAATGTTGAATTTGCTTCTTTCATTGTATTTTCTCCATGGAACTATGATGCTTGTAATATTATGAAAGTGTCAAAGCAAATTCTCACAAAAAAGCAAGTTATTGTAAGTCTTTCTATACATAAAACAGTTTGGAAAGTTTTCAAACTTATATATTTCACTACCACTGTAAACCTAATATTTCTTCATCTATTTCTTTTGACAATCATTTGGAGGTACAGCCTTAACACTGATGGGAAAGATAAATTCAGATTAGGAAAAGAAAAACACCCAAAAGTGGGAGCGTTTCCCACTTTTCCACTCTAAATAGAGAATTAGGAATTAGGATCTGGAAAGGGAGGAGGAGCACAGAGAGTGGAAATAAAGAAAACTGGTGGAAAATGGGAAGGTGATCCCTGTTATGCTGTCTCTTAGGCAATAAACCCAGTGTTTTATGTAGTGTGAAGTAAACACACCGCCATTTAACTCCTGGGCAGCCTCTGGAAACATGAAGCTCCAGCCTGTCAGAGATACTTCAGGAAAAGTTACAGGCAGCTCTAATGGTGCTACTCTGCTCATCCCAAGATCTGCTGAAAGCAAAGCAAACTTTCAGGACTTGTGTGAGAATTATTGTCCTCACAGAAGCCTTGTGTTAGTCTTCATACCACAAGAGTTTTGAATGTGCACTGCATGTAAAATACAGTCTTTATTCTACTGGGTTTTCTCCAGCAGATTTCATTTATTTCTTTCTGCATTATTTCCACAAAATGAGTGTAGGCTTCCATTGGAAGACCATTCCACTATTTTCAGTTCCTTTGCCCAGGATATCTGAGAGGTTTTTACCAATTTTTGAAATTAGACTGCAAGTCGCACACAGGGTTCAAACTCAAGCAGTAGCTGCCAAGCAGTAGTACTAAGGTTTACATTAAGGCTTAACATTTTAAACCTTCTAGAGTTCTCCTGAAATTGCCATAGTTCCTGACTTTTCATAATCTATACAGCATGCAATCTGATGAACAATCAGCACACATTATGCAGCAGTTGCTGCGAACTACTTATTTCCATCAATACCAAAAATAGATATAACCAAGGTACCTCTTCCAATTATCAAAAGCCTGTTGATAAGATGTTCCACTGGCCAGAGGACAATTCTGTCCTCCATCTAGCCCGGGGTAAGATGTGATAAATCAGGGAAGCTAAAGGTGGGCTGTGCTCAAGAGAATTGCTCTCAGTGTTGTGATATCAGACATGTAAGTGCACTGGTTCAGGAAGAGGGAACCTCTCATCCCGTATTTCAGGGAGCATTTCCTCTTTCACTCATCTGTCACACAACTAAATAGGCAGCTGTATCAGTTGGACAGCCCTTTGCAGGATAATTTTGACAATTCAGTTGTTGATTGAGCTTTCCTTTTAGTGGTGAGCTGGGCTCGAAAAAATATACTTTTATTGAAAATTACCTTCAAATTCTGAAGAGATTATCCACTTTTAATGTTCTCTAGTTCATCAAATTGCAGACTAAATAAACAGACATCATGAGTTTCACTTTAATATTTGGGACATTTTCTACTAAAACAAAATATCTCAAATCCCACTCTTTGTACTTCTAATCCAAGCACGATAAGGGCATAAAGAAAGAACATTTCTGGGTGTGCTCCCCTGTGGTCTACGGCTGAGTGTAATAAGGGGGAGACTCACAGTCTTTAGAGATTTCGCTCCCATTTCTCTCCTGTTTCCTTGAACAGCCCCATCCCATATTCCCTTTTAAACCATAATTCTTAACATTTCTATGACACTGTTTGCATATAATGGGTTCTACCATTATTAATTTTTTAATCATACTTCACACTGAATGGTTTGGACTGAAATATAAAAGCAAAGTTTAATACTTGTTTGCAGAACAGTTTTAGACTTACAAATAGGTTTGCCCACCTCAGTGAAGTCCGGCCTTTTGGTAGCAAAAGGAGGTTTTATCCTTTACACAGTTTATTAGACTAGATCCAAGCTTGTGCAGACAGTGTTTGTGGTGTGTTGTGGTGTGCTGGCATGTTATACAAGGGGTGTGGGAGGGCACAGAATTATTGCAATCTCAACTGGACCCTAATTATGTAGCTATTTTCAGTTGATTGAGTACCAGCCTCACACAAATGCCAGTAACAGCTTTAATCAATTACAGTTTCACTCCATCTCCAATCAAGAT
Organism: Dasyornis broadbenti; assembly: GCA_013397935.1. Classification (NCBI taxonomy): domain Eukaryota; kingdom Metazoa; phylum Chordata; class Aves; order Passeriformes; family Dasyornithidae; genus Dasyornis; species Dasyornis broadbenti. The sequence goes on along the minus strand of VZRN01004865.1, from coordinate 1,080,500 downwards.
ATAGGGTTCTACAATGGAAAAAAAGTTGTCTGGTTTGCAATAGTGAAAACCTGAAAAATATCATGCAAGAAATTCTTGCATTTTATCTAAGGACAGGACTCTTGACATTGTTGCTGTTATTGTTTTCATGGAGAATTGTGAAAATGCAGAAAATGAGAAGGCTGTCGCAGAAGCAACAAAGGAATATCATGCTATTACCCATAGTCATTCACATCCATTACCTGACTGTGACAGCCAATTAAATATATTTTTCAGGATTAACCAACAGCTAAAATGATACATAATGATAGGACAAAAACTCCATGTATTGCCAACGAGTTAGCTATTCTTTTGGCTGAGAAAACAATTAAAGACTTGGTTGAAAAGCATGTATTTTTCTCTGTGACTACAGATGACTTAGACAATGGCATTTTCAGGGTGTTCTCAATCATAAATCATTCCTACACAGTTGAAGGGCAAATAGTTCATTGCTGACTCTTGATTATTTTCAAAGCACTAATGAAACCACATTAAGAATATTTGAAAATGTAAAAAAAAAAAAACCAAACAAACAAAAAAAAAAAAACTAAAATCAAGTAGTTGGAACCTTGACAATGTGCAGCTATTTGCAGGTAATACTGTTGCTAAATCTGGGCAACATCTCCTGTCCACAAATCAATGGAAATTAAGAAATTAAAATTATCTTTAGCTTCTTGCTCTCTACATAACCATATAACAGAAAAACACCATCTACTTTTCATCATCTAATTCAGTCATTTCTCTCAGTCAATGTTCCAGATTTAAAGGAGAACTTATAAAATTTGAATGGGAAGAAATGTTTTACTTGAGACAATTTCTTGCGTACTGTACAGGTAAAAGGACCATAATATGTGTTCTTGGTTTTAGGAGTTACTTTTGGAAGCTAAGTGAGCATTGTCAGATGTCAACTTTAAATCCCATTTTCAAAGGTAACGTCATAGGACGTGATGCAGAGGTTTTCAGTGACACAATGTCACATTATTTTCAAATTATAATGAGTATTTCTTGCAAGCAGTGGTCTTGCAAGTAGAACATTCTGTTTCTTTACATGACAAAATGTATAAGAAAATACATTCATTTAAGGTTAAGTTCCAAAAAAGTACCAAAGAGAAATTCATTGGGTATAAGTAGTTATTCATCACTGGAGGGTAAAAAAGGGAAAAAAAAGACATTTCAACTGCCTGAAATGAGGCTTTATATTTTCATATGATGAAACAAAATACAGATAAACTGATTTTGTTTTACTGGAAAATATTACTTTTTCCAGACAGAGTAAAAAATATTGATAATCTAGTATTTCCTAAAAGGCCTAACATTCTCTGGCTATAGATTCAGCCGAGTATTTGTAGATGTCAGGAGTCTTCACCTGAGAAACATTCTCGTATTTTTTACAATTTCCTACAATTATTTACTTTATAATAAAGAAATGTCCTTATGTAATCAGATTTGAACAGGTTGTAGAACCTTCAAACAGTTTTCACTTCAGTGAAGCTTTTAAGAGTGGGGAATTTAACATGGAGTGTGGTTCATGAATTTACTTTTAAAACCAAACAAAATTAAATCCATTAAAACTGATAATAAATTATACTTCTATCAATCATTTCATGTTTATAATGAATTTCCTATCAATAAAATTTAATATTATTTCAGAAATATGTCTATGGACTAAAGGAAATAAGATTTTCCTAGAATTTCCCTTCATATGTAGACCTATTTCTCCTGTTAGGGTTGTCCCTTTTTCTCAAGGAGAATGCCTTTTTTGAAAGTTTGACTGCTCTGGAGTGTAGCTTCAGTTAAAGCCTCCAGGGATTGTGTTAATACGGGGTAAAATTAGGAAAAATTTTGAGTCTGCTTTGCTAGCATGGCAAACCAGGTGCCATTAAGACAACAAAACTTAATAACAGAAGACTTTCTTGTACATGACTTCGGCATTTCATGTAGAACATTGTTTCACCTTTCTGTTGCTGGGAAGAAGTCTTGTTTAAAATTTTGCTGGTTTTCACTTCCTGTGTTCGTTGTAGTAGCCAATAGTTGCTGGCGACAAATAATAAAAAGAAAAATAAAAAAATCTGAAATTTATTAACAAAATTACTGGTGCAGTGGTAGAACAGAACGTAAAGGATATTGTTAGAGTTGTAGGATGTTGCTTCATGTGAGGCATCACATCACTGAAACCTGATGTCCTGTCTGAACTCTCTGAGTGCAATTGTTACATTTCGTAAAGATCTGAAACGGCAGGTATTAGCTAGCAAATAAAGAGCATTGTTTTCTTATATTATATGAGATGGACCTGTATGTAAAACCAACATGGAAACCTTTCTTCTGGCAGTTTCTTGTTGGATGCTGTGTATTGGAGATCACTGCAGCAGCTTTGTGCAAAACAGCATATAGATGCTGTTAACTTCTCTGGGAATGGGGTATCTGCTGTCGGTGAAGATAGAGGTAATTTTCCTGAAATATGCTCAGATTTAGAACCATTAGAAGTGAAGAACTGAGCACCAGTTTCAAAAGTGACATCTGTACCTTCATAGTGGAGTGGCTATATAAATATCATACCCCATTATCCGCTTGGACTGACGAAATTCCAAAGATTAGTGTAAAGGATGTACTGATATAACATTCACTTCTAAAAGGGATCAGTGGTGAGAAGTTCAATTCAGATATNATATATATATATATAAGTGAAAATGTGTATTTATTTTTATTGGGAAAAATTTGGCTTTGTAGTTTGTACACTCTGACTGAGCACTGTAAATACTTCAAATAAAAAAAAATAAAATAGGGGTAAACCGTTTAAAAAGTCAATGCAACTAACTTCAGCCATCTTTAATGGCATTTCTTTTAAAAATATTGCTTTGCTTTTTATGACCTCAGTTTGCCAAAAGAAAAATGCAGGTTTTTTACAGAACTAATTAACTCAGAAGATCTGGGAACCATTTAATTTGAGTTGAAATTTTTTTATTAAGGCAAATGTAGTTGTTCCTTGCACAGGTGTTTTGAATAATGATCATTGGTGGCATGTTCTAGTTGCAGTAATATATAAAGAAGATGCAAAATGGGAGTTGGGCAGTGGTATTAGCATGAACCTGTTTCTAGGCTAATATAATCCACTTCTCAGTCAGAATAGCTTACTGGAATGGAAACCACAATGTTACATTTATACTGCTCCTGGGGCCCCCTTTGCTCAGACCTAGATGCAGTACCTTCTCAGGGTAATGTATTAAGGAGCTCAAGCTCTTTCTTTTCTTTTGGCAGGGTACAAATCTTGAATATCTTAAATCCTAAAAATCATTAAATATGCATGAGATACTAGAAAGGAATTATGGTTACTCCTAAATTTAGTAAAAATGAAGCATTCATATAAAGTAAGCTCAGATATGAATATCATGCAAAATCTTGTCCTGTGAAAAGACAGCACTGTCATTAGCCAGCTGAATACAAATGGTCTTTGGTTCTATAAATACAGATTCTCACATGTGGGCTAGAAAAAGCAACTCTACTCACTCAGCATTTGGAGAAACACACAGACATGTCTGGCATATTCCTCTCTACTGGAGCTGAATATGCCAAACACTTGTCACTAGACTTTCAAAGGCTAAAATGCAGTTGATTGTAAAGAAAGAAGATCACTGCTCTGCCATCTAAAACCTGGTGCATTAAGGATGTTCTTTCTGAATAACAGAGGTACTCTGTGTATGTTACATTGCATCCTTCAGATGTGTGGAGATGTCATTGATCTGAAAGAGAAGTCTCTTCAGATTCAAATCCATCTTCTTCCCTGGGAAAATAAAGCTAGTAATACAAAAAGAAATGGTAGTGAGATAAACTATGAAGGGAAATGGACTTTAATGCTTGGTGGCTAAGCTTTAATTCCTGAGGTGATCTGCTACCAGGTGTTTGGATACATGCTAGCACCCCTTATGCACCTTCTGATCATTTAGCATCTAGAGATGAGAGAACCAGAGTGTGTTTTGGACTTGGATTATAGTGCCAGTGAATTAAGTTTCCTGGCCTTACAACATCAGCTTTGAAGGGATGGCTTGCCAAAAATGTAATAGCTCAGGAGAAACAGGTGGCTCTTAGCAAAAACACTGTCCTCAATTCAGACGGCAAGCTCTACTAACTGTCTATAAAGAAAAGAACCCAAAACCTATTGTATTGAAACAACAGACAGAAAAAAATGAAAGAAAGGCAAGTTCAGAGTGGTCAAAGACAAAGACATACCAGACTTTCCACATAGCCCTAATTCTTCTTGGTTCAAATATACCAGGAGTGCATCTACCAGAGGTCCTAAAGAGACGTTTTCCTTTGGATTACTCCCAACCCCTGTATTAGCTTCTGTTGTAGAGCATACACTTTGTGCATCAGCAAACGTTATTCCTGTCATGGATGCAGCCAGCCCTGTGATATTGAGAGGGTCTTGCATGACAGCATCAGATGGCTGTTTCCATGAAGTTCAAAAATAGACCAGTCTGAAAAGAAGAAGAGGAACACAAGAAAATGAAACATGACCTTTTCCAGCTTTCGGTGGCTTGAATTCATTTCAAATACAAAATTAAAATAGAGCTTTTTCAATGGGGTCTTAAATGCATAAATCAGCATGTTTATATGTTCATCTATATGATTTTGTCTGTTTGTCCAAGTATGTTTTAATTTCTGCATTCATACCTACTATGATGGCTTACCTACAGAAACAGACTAGTAAAACATGGAGTAAAAAAAAAGACAAATTTCATGTAAATTAAGGTATTGGCCTATTCGGGGACACCTGTTCAGCTCTTAGTATCAGGGGTACATGAGGGGTCTGTAAAGGAGCACCAACCTGCCTTTTCATTCTGCTGCAGTGTGGCCCAAAAAACAGTGGCTGAACAATTGGTAGCAAACAGAACAATTATTTATTGAATTTACACAACCTCCTCCCTAAAAAGCATTGCTGTAATCAGGAGAATTTGCCTTTCTCTATCTTATGTGTGCTGGTCCTGTTCATCTTTCACATCTCTTATCTGTCCTATGACAAAGAAGCCTCTCTAAATTATACCTTGTAACTGTGACTTTTCAGAGACTATGAGAAAGAATGTACTATTGCTGGAATTGTTATGGCACAGGACCAATGGAAATGAGATGTTTGGCATTTTTCATTAAGTAGCTAGAGATTAAAAAAACAGGGTGAAAAAAATGGAAAAAAAATTCCTAAGACAGTAAAAAAAAGAAAACACAGCTCCATTGGCCAGAACATTTCCTGTTGCTCTACACCAGAATAGACCTAATCAGACACCAGATAATGGGAAGTGTGGAAGTGATTTCAATTGATGTATCATGTTTTCTTTGCAGGAATATCAAATTGATATATTTTTTGCCCAGACATGGACAGATAGCCGTCTTCGCTTCAACAGCACCATGAAAATACTGACTCTGAACAGCAACATGGTTGGCTTGATCTGGATCCCAGACACGATATTTCGTAACTCAAAGACAGCGGAGGCTCACTGGATAACCACCCCTAACCAGCTCCTCCGCATATGGAATGATGGCAAGATCTTGTATACCCTCAGGTGAGCACTTGGCAAGGTGCAGCCCTGAAATCTTCTCCCACCTCTGGAGTACTAGTAGTAATTTTCAGCATTATCTTTGTTCTCCTCTGCTGCTTGCTTTCTTCCTGATGCTTACATGGCCATGCTTTAGAAATACTTAATTATTCAGGCTTAAGTACTGCCAACTTTAAAAAACAAAGTGTTGCCTTTCTAAGAAAAAAACCTTAAGAAATAGGAAATAAGTGTCTAAATTGTACAAGCTGGGTTTTTTAGTGCTTGTAATAAAATTGGGAATATGTAGTCCCATGAAACCTGTCAAAAGCTTTTCTGATCAGAGTTCGATGAAGGGCTGGATAAAGCATTTCTAGACTCATGCTAATGCCAATACTTGATTCTTCAAATAAGTCATGCTGAAAGATAGTCTGCCACATCTCATCACAAGAGTGAATTGCTGAGGGAAAGGCTTTTACACTTTTCTAATCTTCGTGATAAAATCAACTATATGGTATGAGAAATACTGTATATGTTTGCATTTTAAAAAGCCTGTGGAAATCAAAATATGTGTTTATTTGTGGAAGAGCTGAGTTGTTCAGAAGAGAGTTTTGCTATAAGCCATGCTCCACAAGGAAAACTGTTTCACAAATGTCCCTTTCATGCTACATTTTATTCTGTGATTGTGTTCAGCCCTCTTAGTGCAACTGCTTATTCTGATCATGCTTGCAACTGCAGTTGGGCTCCAATACAAAGTCTTTGGCAAACAATAAGAAAGAAAATAAACAGCTGGAAAAACTACTGATATTTTTAGCGCCCTTTCCTTCTTAGGCTTGCTCTACTGTGAAGAGCTCTTGCTTATTTCAGCTGCCTTTAGCTAAAGATTTTGGGGATTAAAATGTCAGCTCCAATATTCTCTTGGTTAGGTTACTGGGGTTTTTTAAAGGAGATTTTAATTAGGTGTTTTGTTGTTGTTTTTTTTCTATTAGGCTCTGTTTCAGTATTTCAGGCCAAGTATCTACCTTACAGTAGTTAGACTTACATACCTCTCCTTAAAGAAATTATTTGTTGAATATACTGCAAAATTTGTCAAAACCAGCTAAAAGTAAGTTAATACTTGACCCATTGGAATGTGCATTTTTAGTTTATGTAAGATGTTTTGAGTCCTTTTAGATCACTCAGGTCAACCTCCTTTTTACACAAGAAAAGCCGTTAGAATGATCATTGTCCATTGTTAACACTCTGTAATTCAAAACCAATTTATCTAACCTAAGTGTCAGAACTGGTATGACATGGAAGAGGTAACTACTGTATGCCCTGGTGCTGTCAGGTGTTGATAGGTCTTATGTGTACAGGAGAAACTGTGCAAGGTTCAGTCATGCTCCAAACCTCTCCATCTTCTTCCCTGTCCCCTTTTGGGTGTGAAAACTCTCCTGAGGCAACTCTGTGTCTTATTGCACTGCCTCTTCTAGTGTCGGTGTAATAAGACTATCAAATTTCTCGGTTTGAACTTTTCCAAGACAGAGTTTTTCTCTGTGACATCCTATATCTGAGACACAAACCTTCCCCCTTCCCCCATCCAACCTTCTAGTTTTTTTGCGTTTTATTTCGCTTCCAAAAGGAAAAATCCGCATAGCCCACATGCATGAATTCCGTCATTATGTAGTATTTCTTAAACATGACTGTACAATAAACTAGCACTTAATTCAATTTCACTGAGTAAATACATTCATTTTGTAAGCTATTAGAATGAAGATTATTGATTTTTATTAGTAATTTAAAAATTATCTCCTTTCATAATACACTTTGTTTTAGGGATGTCATGTAAAACCAGCTTACAAGTAGGGATGAAGATGTTTCTGCTGATCTCTGTGTTGCATCTGCACAATTTAGAGATTTATCAAGTTTTGGAGACATAGCCTGAAGTGATTGAAAGAATTTTGAGTTCACACTATAAGCACATGTGGAGAATATTTCTTATAAAGTTCCTTCTGAGGTTTTAATTTTGTGGCATTATATACCACATGAGCCATTTTTCCTGTTACTTTTGGAAAGAATAGTTGTTTACATCCCAGAACCTTCAATAATGAGTTGTCTAGAGAAAAACATGGATAGATTTCCTGGGATCAAGGAACTCTTGATGATGTGTCTGAAATCATTTTAGATAATTATCATTGTTTGGGATCAGGCTTAAATAGCCAAAGAACAATCTGCAAATATGGTTCTTTCCTTTCAGGCCTTACTTATGGATGATACTTGCACGATACTTCAGGTTACCCTGCCTCTTCCTCTGACTGTTCCCTGTACTGGCACATGGTAACAGACTCTTGGTTTCTCCACAGGCTTACCATCAACGCTGAGTGCCAGCTGCAGCTGCACAACTTTCCCATGGATGAACACTCATGTCCTCTGATATTCTCTAGCTGTAAGTGCTGCTTTGATGCCTTATATTTGTACAGGACTCGTATGCAGAGGCATGAGTTTAATTCTGATTTCTGTCAGGTTGTTCAGTTGCTCCATAACTGGTATAACATTTATGTTTGATCAAATATTTAGGGAATTTTTGTTTTCCTCTCTTGCACTCCTGATCAATGGACTTATGACGTGAAGTCTGCAGATTCACTCTGTTGTTTTGTTAGAATCAGCCTTTTTAACTGACACTATAGTCACAAACTCAGCAGATATTCATACCAGTCTGTGCAATGTTAATTTATACAATCACTTGACATTGTAAATGAGAATAGAAAATACAATTTTCTACTACAGTTTTCTGGTGGAGGTGCACAGCATGGGGACATGGCCAGCAATCTCTGAACATCTGAGTTTATAGCACGTAGCCTGGTAATGCCTCTCTGTTTCATAATAAAAGTTAATGGTGCAACTACGGTAAATCTCATTTTCCTTTTATTGCTCAGCTTGTCCAGCAGTCCCAATTTTAAAACCTTAAACCTTCCTAGCAGACAAAACAAATGTATGGAAATGTATGGAAAACAAAAGTCAGGTGAGTTAATTTTGAAGTCCAATGTTACTGTGAGAAGTTATCTTCATGCTGATTCATTTGAAAAAGCTTGAGAGCTGTCTGCTGATGGGAACACCTGCACAGTTTTGCAATCAAAAGCCACAAGATGCAAATGTTTTAAAAACACTTTTCAAAGGACCTCCACTAAAGATTTTAATCTTGACAATCTATAAGACTCAGGATATGTGTTCCTCAGAAGTGAAAGGAAAATGCATTGTTTTTTCCATCTGTTTAGAAACAAGATTATCTCCCTAATCCCTTTTAAAGTGATAGAAGAATAACACTATTGAATAGCTTCATAATAAATATGCTGTTTTGATGGTATTGATTTCTATTTATAAATACTCTACAAACAGTGATCCGCAAACACAAAACAGATTTGAATTTCAGCTGACCGAGGGTGTATTTTTCTTTTTACCCAGGAAAGAGTTAAAAAAAAAAAA
>VZRN01004865.1:1031636-1066279 GCA_013397935.1 Dasyornis broadbenti | reverse complement strand
CCACGGCCTGCAGAGGCTGCAGAGCTCCGGCGCCTGGAGCTCCCCCTCCCCCTCCTTCTCCACTGACCTTGGTCTCTCCATGTTGTTTTCCCTCACATACTCTCACCTACTCCTCCTCCTCTGGCTAAGGAAAAGTGCGTGCGCCCATTGTTTTGATTTCGTCTTAAATATGTTTTTCACAGAGGCGTAACCAACATCTCTAATTGGCCCAGGCTTGGCCAGCAGCATGTCCATCACCTCAGAGCTGGACATGGTGAAGGCTTCGAGAAGCTTCACAGAGGAGCCATCTTTGTGGCCCTCCCCCACTAGAAAAACCTGGGCCAAGCTAAACCACGACAGTGACTCAATACATTTCTCAATATGCAAGAGACACTGCATTAAGTATCTTTAGGTTTTTATGACTCTTTTATAGCCAAGACAAGACTCATAATAATTATTACAAGTTAACTTTTATGGCAAGTTCTGCTAATTTTTATCTAATTTCTCAAATACGATGTGTTTTTATGAAACTGTTCAAATTCATCCATGATGTAAGTACACTCAGTACAAAATTATACTTTCTACATCAAATTTATGGTAGATTTGTGCCAAACTAGTGCGTATTGTAAATATTGTTTTGGCACTAGTCTTTCTGTTAGCGTTGTGTATCATTGTTCAAGGTATATCAGTGGCACCTTTTTAAACATTTAAAACTATATGTTTCAATGCTGATTCCAAATTTATGCAACATGTTGTAATGCAAGAGCAATATTAAATAATCCAATACTACTTCTGAAAACCACTAGTACGTAAATGGCATTTGCTTCATAAAAAAACCAGCAAAACTTCCCCAGGGTCAGGGTTTGACCGCTGCCTCCTTGATGATCAGGGAGAACTGATGGCCGTGGTTAATTCATGTAATACCCTATGCTCCAGTTCCTCACAAAGAGCTAAGGTTTTGTACTGGTAGCAGACCAAATGTCTCTCTCCTTTTATAGTCACTATTGAAATTTTTCTCCACAAGATTGAAGGCTCCTCTGGAGAGGAAGCAGCTGCCATTACTTCCAGCGAAAATGAGACCCTAGAGTAAAATTTCAGCAAGTGCTAATTAGTGAAGCCTAAAATGCTTAACTCATGATATCTTGGGGCCAGCACAGAGAATCTCTGGATTAATGATAGGCGATTCCAGGAACCAGGCATCTACCCTGGTTTTGCAGTGGTTTTCCAAGGATTTTAGGTATCTCCATTTACCCTGCACAATTGTCTGAGGAAGATGGGATGCCCATATTATAACACAAACTCTCTAGGCAACCTGTTTCAGTGCAAAAAAAAAGAAGCTATTATTCCTGGATCTGAAGTTTAATATAGGTGATTGTATTTCACAGATAGGATCCCCCAGCTCTTACTTATATTTATACAAGGAGAATGAAAGTTTAAAACATCCCAGTTGTACTCTAACCTTTCAAAGCAACCAGTCTTATTTCTCTAATTTTTCTACTAGTAAAATTAAAAAAAAAAAATCAGACTCAAAAACAATTTTAGAAAAGAAAAAAACTTGCCTAAGAGCCAGTTATTTGTGGCAAGAATATATGTAGCTAAGTTATGCTTATGGTGTCAATAGAAAATAAGAGATAGTGCTGAAGCAAGACGTGGCCGATTGCATATCTGAAAGCTGAATGTATCAGCAACAGGCACTGGAGTCTCTGCCATGTGACAATCATTGTTAGCTCCCATGATTTCATCACAGATCTGAAGATATTCAGTGTTTATTTGAAGATAAACCCCTTTAAGCATGTTATCATGTGCCAATGGGAGCTTGTTTTATTGTTTATTTTTAACCAAACATTTGATGGTGTGACACAAATGCACCATAGGCAGAAAAAAAATAATTTTCTTCCTCAAGTGTAATATAACACCTGTTATATACTGCGTATTTCTATTATTGTTAGTTGCTTATTTAGGTTTTTGATAATTGTTTTGCAAATGGATCTGATCGTTATGGAGGGGCTGATCCATAAGCTGTGAAGTCCTGGCAGCCCCGCCCTTGTAAAATCTGACATTAAGAGCTCATATTTGTGACATTCAGAGCCCCAGGAGGAGGCAGTCACAGTATTCTGCGTAATACTTTTTAAGAAAAGGAATGACTGGTTTTGACACACTGTAACGACAACATCGCTGGAAAATACAGCCATGTTGTACCAACCTGTAGCCACCCATGACTGGGGCCCAGCCATCAGTGGCTATAGGCTGTTCAGCAGGGACAAGGAGCATGGAACTGAACTGAACTTGGCAAGGGATGCAAAGAATAACAAGAAGGGCCTCTAAACAAGGGCTAGGGAGAAAAAGAAGGTAAAAGAAAGTGTACATCCCTCAGCATAACTGGCAAACTGGTAACAACAGACAAGGAGAAGGCTGAGGTATTTTCTCTTACAGGCAAGTCAGAGGTGGATCAAGAGTCAACAATGCCTAAACTCTTCAAGTTTTGTGCACAGCTCACTACTCTCTGGATCTTTTGTAGTTATCTTAATTCTGGAAGAAATTTCCAAAGGCACCTTCCAAAATTCATGCTCTGCTGTGTGTGCACAGGTGTCACAACATAGCTTATTTAGTATTCCTTTTTTGGAGTGTTACATTTCCGCAAATGCTGATAAAATTACCTGTGTTTATTCCTTGTAGCCTCCCTTGATGTAACTGAAATGTACCTCATAAAATATAAAATAAAACATCAAAGTACAAGTCTTGGTAGACCACTGCTGAGCAACAAAAAAGTTGCAACGTTTCCTTTCTCCTACTCTGATTTACACATTCCAAATGCAGGAGACAAGCTTGTTGAATTCAAAAGGTTCAAGATATTTTCGATCTCTAGTAAAATACATTTCGTATTTTTAAAGAAACACCAAACATGTAGTTTTCTAATTGCTCTAGTTGTTTTAAAGAATGAATTTAAAAACAAACAAACAGACAAAAAAAAAAAAAAAAAACCAAAACAAAAACAAAACCAAAACATGCAACCTAAAAAACCCAAATAAGAAAAAATTGACCGTGTTCTATTGTCTTCCATGGTCACCTCAGTGGCCACACTAAAAATTACACTAATGCATCTCCAAACCATGAGAACAGTATGTTTGAACTTACTGTTCTCTTACAAGACATGAAGAATTGCGGCAGAATTTCTTCATAGTATAAAGAAACCTTTGGGGACTTTGAGACCTAAGAAGTACCAAATCAGTGTCAGATTCAGAACAAACACCAAGTAATTGAGAAGAAGAGAAAATGAGAATGAAGAGAGTCCAGAGTTGCCAAGGTCAGCCAGATAACCTGCAGTACTCCACAGAAGTTTAACAAAAACAGTGACTATTGACTCTCAAATTAAACTTATCTTGGCTAAAGCCCAGTCGATGCTTGTTACTTTTGCTAGGCTTGGCTGACCGATGATAATGAGGTTAGTAACCATTAAATGTTTACTCGTAACAGAACCAAAATATAAGATGGAAACATCAAGTCCTCAAATCATTAGCCTTGTCTTGTCAATTTTATTTACTTTTAACACCATCTGGATAAAACAAGGCAGCCTGGAAACATGAAATAAAAGGCTCCATCCTTTTCTTGCTTCTGGTCCTGAAAAATTAATGGAAAAACAAAAGCATATTCTAAGTGCTGATGGAGCTAAGCAAGGGAAATGAGGCAGTCATGCAGCTTTGAACGTTGTTTTGCTCACAGTGCTAGAGGACAATCAGTTCCTCTAAGAGGGATGTTGCTGAAGTTTGCCTGCCTGTATCCCTTGCTATGTAGGGTCTACCTCCTTAAAAGTGATTGACTTTGTGTAAAGGGCATGCTTTGTGACAGATAATAACATTTTAATCCTTTTTCATAATAGGGTAGCATATTTTTCCATCAAAACAATATATGATGGGATTACGTCTCTTCCTATCAAATAACCCCTCAGACAGACAAACAAACAACTGATAAGTTTTAAATGGGGAAAGCAGGAGCATGCATCAAGACATGAAATTTAAACTAATTTTTTTTAAAGTATTTTTATATTTTCCCGTAGGACTTAGATTTTCAATTGGTACTTTAAGAAACACTGTGGTTTTTTATATCTAAATACAGAGATTATTTCTGTGGAATGTAAATTATGTTATGATTTAATGTTTGGGTTAGCCATGCATATTAAAAAGTAATTTATTTTTCCCTAATTTTTTAATAATGTGAGTTCTGGCAATTTTGCTACTAATCTATTAAAGCTCAGGAAGAGCTGATTTTTCTATAAAATCTTTCCATCAGTTGTAAGAAAGTAAATATAGGGAGGCATGTAAATTGAAGAAGAGGTACATGATGTTCTGAGGCAATTTGCCAAATCAACAGCTTGTGCAGAAGACACTGAGTTTCCTTTCTAACTCTTTCTACCCCAGCTTCTTTCACAGGAAAGCCAAGGGGAGACGTGGTGTGCGACTTTATTATGTCCTGATGAGGCGGGAGAATCTAGGAGCTCAGAAGTTCTCCTGGCTCCACCAGTGGCCGTGTCACCTTAATCAGACTCCTCGTTTCATGTAGTCTGTTGCTTTTGCTCCACTTGCATTGATGTCTTTTGACGAGCACTGGGAAGCAAGGCCAGCTGTACCTGTCTCTTCTGCTTGGCCAGCCCTGAGTGCATCAGCTCAGGGAAGGTCCCAGTCAATGTCTTTTTTTTTTTCAACTCTGGCAGCCTCATTTGACATCAGTGTTTCTTCTCTGGAAAACAACCATCAGTGAAAAACCAAGACACTTATTAAAACAAATCTGATTATCAGGAAGTGGAATGAATTGCAGTTCACAGTATTTAGGTCCTTCATCAATATCTTTCTATTTTCATCCTTAGCAACACAGTGTACTGGAAAAACACATCAGAGCTTGACATGGGCCTCTTACACAACAAAAAGATGAATAAAGTTCCTAGGCTTGGTCTCTAAGATCAAGGCATTCCACACTATGCCCCAGGATATATTAAAACCATCTAAATTCCTAATTGAAGCTGTTGTTTGACTGGAACAGAATAAAACAATGTGTGTGAAAGGCTAATATGAAATCAGTCCTTGATTTTTAAATGAGCATATTAGACAAAAGATCTGTCCTGATCTTACCGTCTTCTGCTCCAGTTTTGTCCTTGCTGAGAAAACAAGCAGCATGAGCGAAACAGGAAAAAAATCTACAAAAAGAATCTGTGTTTTCCTCTTTCTCTCAGAGGCATCCATCCTTCTGCACATACTCACTTACAGACACAACTGGAAGAAAAAGAAAGGATAAGAAAAAGACATTTGATAGATTTTTTATTATTTTCATTACTTACATGTGCTCAGACAACCAATATGCTTGAAGCTGTGTAGAATTAAACAGGATGAAGGAAAGAAAAAATCCTACTGTGAATCCTCTAAAATGGGCAAACTGACTGTCCTTTAACTTTTCTTTATGAAATATATGTCAAATGTTTAGTTATGGTGTTGAGGTACTCTGATGCTCTTATACTTATAAGTCGTCCCTTTATCTGCATTAACTGATTTGACTTTTGAGTGCACATTTCCTATAATTGTGCTTTAAAAAATATCGTCTTCAGGGCTGCAATGGTATAATCTGCATATCTCATGCCTTTTGAACTGAAGAAGGCTGAATTTCAGAACTCTTGAAGAAATTTCAAGGAAATTTTTTTGCCCCCTATGAAATATAACCTTTTCTTTTTGAAGAACAAACATTTTAACTTTGTGGATTTTTGATCTTCAAGAGAAAGAAGTATCCACTGTATCACAGCCTGAAGTACCTGAATCCTAAATACGTAATTCTTTTTTTCGAATCGCACCTTAAAAAGATAACGTAAAGATTCTCAATTTATCTTTTTCATTTTGCTTGTAAGTGACCTGGTCCCACAGAAGCTATTTTACAGTTTTTAAATTTTTGTCTGACTCGGATTTTTTTGACAGCAGAAGGTGCAATCAATATGCTTGTTTCAAAATGTACACCTAAAGGAAGAATAGTAACTATTTTGCCATTACAGTAATTCCCATGTGTTTACATGAAAAGGGGCAAAAATACCACCTTCTTTAGGAAAAGAAATGGTAACCATTTAGGACACTATTGTTGACATTTAATTCTGGAAAGTTGCTCTTTTTAAGTTAAAAGGGAGAAAAAGCAGCAAGAGACGCATATTTGCACCTTACAGGTATTTTATTCCTATATTGATTGACTTCAAATGAAGATACTAGACCAAATGAGCATGGAGAAGTTTGTCTGTAAGTGATAACTTTCAACAGAAGGGAACTTTGAGGTCTGAATGGTGCATTTGTTCACAGCAGTCGTCTGAAAATCAACATTTCAATAAGACAACACTGCTTGCCTCTGGCACTCAGAGAAGATAACCACAAACTCTTGGATAAATGTCTCTTATGATTAAAAGAAAACTGAGATATCCAAGTGGTTTATAACATTGTATTTCCTTTATTTTTGTCCCCAACACCTTTCTCCAAAGTCCATACTTGAAATCTTTAAAGCTTTTCTTGTCTAACCAACGTGAGATTGCAGAGAGGAAGATAAAAGGCTGTTCCCAGCAACTTGCAAATCTCAAAGTTGTCTGGGAGATTTGTAGTGCTGGTCTCTATTGATTTATGTGCAAAATATGGCAACGTTTCTTACGTAAAGGCTTAGCAGAACTGACAGTCAAAAATCCTGGTCTGTGGTACTATCAGATTTCAAAATTAAACAAGCTGGGACTGGTCACTACTTGTATGGGAGTTCCAGAAGGAAAACTGAGGCGTTACTGTGATTCCAGAAAAACAGTTTCACTTTTATCTACAGTCATGTTCACTGTGTTTTGTCACAGCCACCACGGGATGTCTTCCCTCTAGTACCTTACATAAGAGCATGTGCCAAAGCAAATCATGTTAATGGCCAGGGCATGCTTTTATTCTTTAATGTGCAGATACTGTACTGAAATGCATGGTGAGCTAAGATGGCAAGGGTCATTACTGAAGTGGGGGAGGTTACGACTTGATAGAAGGAAACAAAAAATCACAAAGGGCAATCAAACGTTGGAGAAGGTTTTCCAGAGACATTGTGAAGTCTTTGTCCTTGAGATTTTTGAGATGCAACTAGAGAAAGCCCTGAGACACCTGGTCCGAATTAGTTTCAACCCTAATTTGAGCAGGAGGTTGAATTAGAGACATCCTGAAATCCTCTCCAACCTGACTGACTCTATCATAACATCTTTTTCACATTCAAAACAAGATTTATATTAAAATATACATTCTTTCTTATAGAGCAATTTGTTCACATTCAGAAATAAAAATATCTGTTTGTGAAAACTCTTGTTCCCTTAAAACTTTTTAAGACAATCAATTTTCACTGTTGGCTTTCTTAAGAAACTCTCAGAAAGGAGGGAGGAGTTGGGAAAGAGTTGAAAATTGGTGCCTCTCCCAATTTATTTTTTTTTTTTTTTTTTTTTTCTGAGTGGCTGAATATCTATCCTGCTAGAAATGGTAATGCTTTTTCTGTAATTTTTTATTGTACAATAGTTATGGCCACCAGCTATCACTGGTATATTATACACAAACAAGGTAAACTTTAGTTGATCAATATTTTGGGATTCTTCCAAAGACTGATACAAAAAACCAATATGTTCAAAAGCCAAGCAGGATATAAAATTTCTCCTTTTATTTCCTGAGAGGTGTCCCCACTGTACATATTCCAGGGATTGATTTTCCGGTGCCTGGCATATAAGGTTCCTGTATCACAGGTTCCTGTGATAGCTAATTCTTCCACCTGTTGGCCACTGGTGTTCACACCACAAGAGTGACAAATGTCAAGTGACATTGAGCTAGACAATTATATACAATTAAGGAGGCAGATTTAAAAAGCTGGGAGAAGAAGTCTGAGAAAAACAATAAAATTTAAGGAGTAGAAAATCTTTTTGTGGTGCAGATGTTGACAGAGGAGAAAAATGGATAGTTGTTTCAATATTTCAAAAGACAGATCCAGAAAATCAATGATATAAGGTAGAACCCCCAGATAGGAAACACAAGAACTATGACTGAATTTCAGGGTATCCCAAAAGGAAACCTTCATTTAGGAAGTACTGAGGACACAGAGAATTAATATAGCAGGTAGACCAAGACCAAAAAATAAACAGAGAAAGAAAATGTGTGATTATTTTACTGGTCAGGACTCAAGCATAAGAAGACATAAAACAGTGCCATATATATATCTATCACACAATTTAAAAATTTTCTGTGATTTTTTTTTCTAAATTCTTTTCATAAACATCAGTTCAAATAATTCAATAAGGATCTGAAATTTTTGTGCTGTGCTGAAATCTGATCAGCTTTCCCTAAAAAACTCTCAGTATTTATGTTTCCAGTAGCTTTTTTATCATATACTTTTGATTTCTTTTCACTTTATTCAGAACTTGGAGCAGAAGAGCTGAAATACTGTAAAATATGTTCTCGTGGTGTGCCTTCAATAAAGAAAGGCAGGGTATGGCAGAAATTTCTCTCTGGAGGTTTTACCTCTGTAGAATTTCTGGGCAACTGTAATGACTGAATGTGAGACTGAAATATTGTTCCGACAGATGTACACACTTCTCAGTGATGATTGGAACAGAATCCTTTGACATTTTGGAAAGTAATCATCATACAAATACTATCTTGAATGACAGACTGCAATTCCAAATCAGCTTTATCATTTTAATATAAACTTCAGTTTAAAAACAATACCTATAACAGGCATAAAATACTTTTGAAACCACAGGAAAAGCTGGTACCTGTAATAGTCAGAACTTAATAGAAAATTCACAATGACAGTTAAATCTCTCACGGAGATTAATGCATGTTCTTTGAAATACTGTTTAATTTCTTCCCACCTCTTAACTCAGGTGTATAAATGACTACTTTTCCAACTACATGTGGTCTTGAGAAACTGAAGAGACCTTTGTTAAGTAACCTAAAATACTTTTGTACTTCATTAAAGTGTCACTATTTTCAAGGTCTTTTTATTAAGCCATTTTCTCTATAGGATATTACTTTCTTTTCCAGTCTTGGAGGATTTTAAGATACTTCTGTATAACTTACAGAAATTATACACCTAGCACCCAGCAAGATTATTAAAATTGAAAGAATTACTTTGTCTGAGCATTATTATATATATTTATCACAAACAGATTTCTAGAATAATAACATATGAAATTAATATTGTTGAACTATCTTGATCAAGAGAAAAACTAAACACTTTTTTCACAATTACTTAACTTTAATTTTTAATGAAAAATCCATTTAAAGAGAGTTTTGACTGGCATTTTTTTTTAATGTAAAGCTATAAATTGAACAGTTGAAGTGACTTTCCTCATATAAAAGATAAGCTTTTGAGATGATGATAGACATATAGTACCTACAGTGCATATAGTACCTATATGACCTAGTGCAGTGTTTGGTGTCACTTTTAGGGTTTTCTCCTTTTTAAAATATTGCCTGTTCTTTCATTCACTATATTGGATCATGTGATCTTGTAAGCTAAAAGTAAAACAAACCTACTAAAACAGATACATTTAGCTTTACGCCAGGTTTAATATGACCAGGGTCATATGAAAGGAAACAAATCTCTAATGTCTTTGCTGTGCTTGTGTCAGTGTGAGAGTTTGGACATCTGTGTTACACTCCAGTAGCGTAAGATATCTGCAAGGGTCTGTAACTTAATAGTTTGATGCCAGAAAGACTTCAGGTTATTATGTTGGATGAGGTGTCATGCTGTGCTACAAAGCCACCCCAAACTTGTGTTCTCATAGTGTAGACACAAAAAATTCACATGTTGTGATGACATAGAGGGGAATATTAAAAAGCTTAGTGCTGTGGATAACTTCTTAGATGTACGACATAGGACATTTGTTAAAATTCTTTTAATGCCAAACTAGCTGGTCCATAAGTCCGTGTAGGATTGTTACCAAAGCCTCAGCGCCCTTCCTCTTGATGCCATTGGCATTGACTAGTTTGTTTAATGTCAGCTGCCAACACCAAATGTAATTGTGTGAGATGCCTATCAGAGGAGAGGCAACATTCCAGAGAATTTCTGTAATCACAGTCATATTTTCATTTCTCTTCCTGCAACTGTGAGACTTAGAAACTTAATTTTAAAATGACAGCCTGAGAATGTGCATGTTCTTGTCTCCAGGAGGTGAGTTTTTAAGTGAAATAACAACCCCACAAGGAGAGTTTTCACACAGCACGTGATTGGAGTTGCCAGATAGTAACAGGAAAACATGGCGCTTCTTCAGTCACTGGCTTTGGTATTTATATTTCCCTAATGGATTGAGTTTTCTAGTCATTAGGCAAGGGAATCTCATTTTTCATTGGGAGAAAAAGATCTCACCCAATTACCATTTCTTCTTCTATGTTGTCCAAGACTGGATTTCTTTCGATTTTGCCTTTGTGCATGTGATGTGGAATATCAAATGATTCCTAACATTAAGAAATGACATTTTTAAGTTCATTCTTAAATATTTAAAGGCCTGAAATAAATATGAGGATCTGACTTTGAGTTAAAACACTTGTGTACTCTCAGGGTAGAATAACTTATAAATAAGTACCAGAATCAGTACAAAGCATGTGTTCCTCCAAAATACTGAGGCTGTATCAGTACCAGAAAACAAAACAAACACACCACACTTTATACAGTGGTGGAAATGGGATAACAGGAACCATAAAAGAACTTTTGTACAAAGAAAAACAAGTTTCTGTAGCTGGGATGGAATAAACCCTTTTAACAGGAGGCTATTGACTGGGTTTAGACTGTCTAGAAAGCAGCTTTGCAAACAAAAAGGACCAGGGTGTCCTGGATAACATTCTGTAGTTGAGGAATCATCAGTAAAAGATACCATGTGTCAATAGGAACATAGAGATGAAAAAATTTGAAAAATATGTCAGCGTGGGAAAGAAGTCATAAATCTCTGAATTTAATAAAGAAAGCATTTATTAGCAAACTAAAATCAAGAAAAGTTATTTAAAAATGTCATCATATGAATGAAATATTTGACAAGTACTAATAGTGAAACAGAAAGTACTGGGCAATATAAAAGAAATTTTTTTTGGAAAGTGACAACAGTAAGTGTAATCTTGCTATCTAGATTTACATTCATCTTCAAATCAAATAGTTCCCATGAAAGAACACATTATTCAAAGGAGGATTTGAACACTAGAAATTGCTTTTTTATTTCTTTTTGGCTAGCATGAATAATGTATATCAAAAGGTTACGTCAACTATTATTTTTATTCTTTGTATTGAAATAAGATTCCTTATATCTATTCAACAAATTCATTCAGCTTTTCAGTCTTTATCAGTTGTTATCTTCCACCTCATTAACCAAACAATAGAGTAAAGAAGGGAATCAGGAAGGACAGACTTCAAAATTTATTCGGTTATTGCTATACCAAAAAATATTATTCAGGTTTTCACAAGTTCAATAATGATAGCATTGAAAGAGAAATTGAGAGAAATACCTGATGTTTAGTAAGTACAATATGTCAAGATTCACAGAAGTCTTTTCCTGAAGTTTAGAGAAGGTTCTGCATAACACATTTTTTCCTCTTTACTGAGGAAAAAATTGTAAAAAGTTGTACAAGCCTTAGAATTGCTGAGAAGGCAAAAAGAACAGTAGTTTTAGGAGGAAAACAAATAAACAAACAAAACAAGCTTGCAAACAGTTGATGCCCCTCAACCAGGCAAATTTTTTTCCCAGTTCTTTCCCTAGGGAATGTAGTCTGTCCCTCAAGATTCCATTATTGTGCTCTCATTAGGACTCTAGCAACACCAGTTTTTCCTTCTCTTTTTCCACGGGACTTCTGTCATACATTTACTGTTGTCTTTTGCTCTTGTTTATTTTTCTTCTTTGCATCTGCTTACTCTTTGTTTTCTGTTATCCTCTAGTCACTTTGGTATTAGCAGGTGGTACTTTCAGGCTGCTGCCGGGATATTTCTGGCTTTTCATTCCCTTCTCTGTTTCTTTGTGGACTTGATGCTTGTCACAGGTGAAACATTCTGCCTACAAAAGTCAAAATCAGTATAGCAAGCAAATCTGGGAGCATGGAACTATCAATCTCCATAATAATTACCACCTGTTACCATGGAGGAAGCACTGTCTGCCTTTCCATTTTGAATATGGTGCTTTTCTCTGATGAGATGGGCATCAGAGGGTTGGTGTTGTCTGTGTGTATGTTAAATATACACTTAAAGTGCTTGACGGCTGTTACTTGGCATCTCTATAACGAAATTCTTGGATGTATTCTATAGGTTTTTCTCTATGGTGTAGTTATTTTCCACACCTATTTTTTTTTTTTTCTACTATTGTTGATAGGTTTTTTGTTTGGTTTTTGTGGGGTTTTTAATATTTTTAGGTTTTTTTGCCCCCCATCAGTCCGTGTGTCTGAAGTGCTTCTAGAAAGAGAATACACAGACTTGTAACATAGTGTTCATAGAATCATAAAATTGTTCCAGTTGGAGAAGACACCTAAGATCCAGTCCAACCATTTACCCTGTGCTGCCAAGTTCCTCACTAAACCATGTCCCCAAGTGACACATCTGCATGTCTTGTAAATACCTCCAGGGATGGTGACTCAACCACTTCCCCGAGCAGCCTGCTCCAGTGCTTGACAACCCTTTCAGTGAAGAAATTTTTCTTAATATCCAATGTTAGGAATATCAATATTAAGAAACCTTCCTAATTGCAGTCATCACTGGTACAACTTTAGACCATTTCCTCTCATCCTGTGGCTTGTTACTCAGGAAAAGAGACCACCGCCTACCTGGTTACAACCTCCTTTCAGGTAGCTGTAGAGAGTAATAAGGTCCTTCCCAGTCCTTCTTATTTCCAGGCTAAACAGCCCTCAGCTGCACCTCATAAGAACTGGACTCCAGACTCTTCCACAGCTCCATTGCCCTTCTCTGGGCACACTCCAGCACCTCAGTGTCTTTCTTGCAGTGAAGGGCCCAGAACTGGACACAGGATTCGAGGTGTGGCCTCACCATTGCCAAGTACAGGGGCAAAATCACTGCCCTGGTCCTGCTGGCCACATTATTGTTGATGTGAACCAACCTGGACACAAGCTGGTTCATGTTCTGCCCCTGTGGACTCCCAAGTCCTTTTCTTCTGTGCAGCTTTCCTGACACTCTTCCACAAGCCTGTAGCACTGCATGGGGTTGTTGTGATCCAAGTGCCTGTGCTTCTATTTTTCCAGATGCCAAATAACATTGAAAGTTATTTCATTTTTTCTAAACCAAAACTCAACATAGCAAGAAGCAGCTGGCCAGGTAGTAAAAATCACTCAAACACCATATAGCCATATTTAAATTTTGTACTTATGTATATGTCAGTGTTCAAAATCACTTTCTTTCTGTCATCTCCTGTGAAAGTGGCAGAAAAAATATTTTTATCCCATCAATAAATTTTCTGTCTCAAATTCAATCAGGAACAATGAATAAGAACTGATAAGCAATATATCACCTTGGCAGATATGCACTTCCATTTAGACATTATTCTTCTGAATGGCAAGTAGAGGCAAATCTCATTTCTAAATATACTCCAGAGGACAGAAAACAGAACAAAAGTTGTCTATGTATGTATGTTCAGAGTGAAAAGACACTCTCTTGTCCCCAGGTAAGAGGAGTATTGTCTGGCACCTATTACTTCACTGAGCTTTTAGACAATGTTTTCTCATTGTGTTCCATCTTGAGGAGATGTTCAGTTATGGGATCCATGAAGTACGAGATTCTTCAGTCATCTTCCTTCAAATCACTGTTGCCTGCCTAGTAGAGTTTCTCTTTCTTCTTTAAATAAGCCTTACAGATTTAAGTCAAAATTTGTGTAAGGATCAGGTATTTAACTTACCAAACACATACCTGGAATTTCACTTGTGTTCTATGTATCCGAAAGTAATTGCTCACTTCATTTCCATTTTTTTCAATGAGGAATGCATTCCATTATTTAAAACAAAATACGAAATGAATGCATAACAAGATAAAAATAAATCTATGTCTGTTCCTTTGACTATTATAAGAAAGCATAATCTGGACAAATGCCAATGACCTAACCTTAAATATCAGTATTTCAGCTATTCTTTAATCCTTAGAGTCAACATAGCCTGTGATAAAATGGGTGGCTTCTCTGAAGGGTGATCATTATGTTTCCTTGGGGTCAGTCATGCAGTTGATGAACTCAACACATTGGCCTGAACTTTACAAGGATCCATTGTGGCCACAGTGTCTTAACACAGAAACCATTTTTTACAGTGTTCTCAACATGGATTCTGAACTTGTAATACTCAAGGTCAGTCACAATCACTGCACTGAGTGGAGCTGTAGAAGAAAAAGCCTACTTTGATCACAGAGTCACATATTCACAGGAGGTCTTTTAATTTTGACAAATCATGTTTTAGTGAACTCAACTCTTTGATTTAATTTCTTTTTTTTTCTTTAGGTGTCTCATAGCTGGCATTTTGTTTAGCTTAATGGGATGCAGTCATTGAAATGCTTGAATAGTAGTGCTGTGTTCACATTGTTTTGTGTAAAGCATATGCTGGGGCTTAATGCAGCCTTGGAGAACACTGTGTCCTGGTCTGATATTGAGGTGCTGCTTTTAGAAGAGCACCTTCCAACACATCTGCAAGCGCCAGCAAGCATAAAAGAGGTAATGGGTTTCTTCAGGGACCTTTGAGTAGGTGTGAAAAGTAATGCATTTTTGTCTGCATGTGGAAGTGATGTGGTGATAACCACCTGTGACTAACAGGGACAACTAAGACCAAGACTCTTAAATCTTGCTCTGTGGTGGTTTATGGATGAAGAAACTAAAGCAAGGAAGTCTTTCATCAGGCTATGTGAATGTCAGGAAACTGGGTGTGCATTTAGTCATAGAATCACAGAATCATAGAATCATAGAATATGCTTGGTTGGAAGGGTGCTCTCTAATGGCCTAATGTATTTTTTATGGAAAATCCTTTCCCTATAAAAGTGTATTTTTTATAAGAAAAGCTTCATGTGGATTCCATTAGAGTAGTTCGAACAGTATTCAATTGTGTATTAATTATACTGGTTCAAAAGACTTCTGACTTTTCTCTGTTAAAATTAGACAATGATTCCTGCTTGATTACATCTTTCTAGGCATTAGCTGGGTAGTTACAGCCCTAAATTGCACTATCCAGAATGACAGTGAGAATGGGGTAGTTGGTTAAAACTAGGTGAAATCTAAACTAGTCAGTTTAAACTAACTGTTTCCAGCTCATCCAGAAAGTGAAGTATTTTGTATCAATTTTAGAAAATCTGTATGTGGAAAATGTATTTTTAAAATATTCTGGTGGGCAGAGGATGTTCTCCAACTCTATAATGTCAACTTAATCAGCACTAATCTACTCAGATTTCTAGACGGGGACAATTGGCAAACTTTTTGTCTTGCTGAGTTCTAATTCAGAGAGAATTCATTAGACAGTGAATGTGATTCTACTTAATGAAAAGAAAATGTTATACTGGTCTGAAAAACACTTTACAAAGTCATCAAGGTTCTTTGCTCATTCTTTGAACTCTACCTTTTACAGATTTAGTAACTTTGTTAGTGGGAGAGGTGGTGCTTAAATTATTTTAAACTTTCTCTACGTCTCTTACTGCAATACTCTCCCTTGCCATCAGCAAAATGTCAGGTTTTCTCTATTCTACATCCAAAGAGGGGCTGGAGAAATGCTGACCTTCATCAGCAACAGGAAGAAATCTCAGGAGCAAGCACGGCTGCTAAACCTTTGTTTGATCTAGTTTGACTACTGAATTTTCTGGAGTGAACTGGGATTTTTGTTCCCTATTCCATACCTCACCTGTACCTACGTGCTTCAGACCGGGAACATCACTTTTTGCCCAAGAGAACTGAATATTTCCTCATGTGTGACAGTACGCTGAATGACCCTGGCCGTGCTCAATACAGAGGCCAGGCAGATTTTCAGAATGGAAAAAGAATGGAAAGGGATTTGAAGCTCTGTTCTGTCCTCGCTTCTGTGTCACTGGACACTTTGTGTCACTCTGCTGAAACAGCCCGTGTAGGTCAAATTTTTCCAGGCACAAGGTCACCTTTTCTTTAAAAGGTTATTTCAATATATCAGTATGTGGATTTTAATAACCTGGTAGACAAGGGAAAAGTAGTCCTGCTACAAATCCAAACACTGTCAACCTGTTCCCATTTAGCTACTTATCAAGGGGGTTTTTTTGCCTGTGGCTCTCTGTGTAATATAATCTCTGGATAGCACAGTGTTAAGTGGTTTTTTTGTTACTAGGGTATATAAATTAAAGTATTTAGGGTTTAGGACTGTGTAGTAAAAGGAAAAAAAAATAGAGGAAAATGAAAATGGTATTGGCTACACCTAGACCAAATTGTAATCAGTAGAATCTCGTGATTATTTTTTCCATTTGTTAGTGTTTCTTCTTCATATTGTACAAATAGATGACTTGTAATTTCAGATTAAGAGTAGAAAAATGTAATTTAAATATTTATGACTAAATTTTACAATTTGCAGGGGACAAAAAAAGGCACGTGTGTGGAAGAAACCTTTTCTGAGCTTGCTTTAGAACAACATCTATTTTCCAGACTTCGCCAGTATGTACCTGTCCATATTTACTAAAATCTTCTCTTCCAGAGCTGCTTCCTACTTTCAGTTTCATTTAAATAAAACTTTAACTTAATTCTGCTCAATTTACACCCTGTATATGAGAACAATGAAGTCTTTGCTTTCTCAAGTCAGGCATGACCCATGATAGGTATTAAAATGGCAGTGGTTTCTCAAATGACCCACAGAGAACAAAATTTTTCCCGACAACATTGGAAGAAAAAAACATATTAACTCCTCCTTTGTATTCCGAGCATGGATATCCATGATATCATACTGCAACCATACATAAATACATGTACTTGATGATTTTACTTTAGTGGGACCATCTCTATGTTTTCAATTGAGAGATATTTTTTCCAAACCCATCTTACATCTAGGATTTCTAGAAGAAAAGTGAGTGGTCAGTTAAATTGGGTTACCAGGACATTCCCAGGGCAATCTATGGAAAGATTTTTTTTGTGGAGATTCTTCACAAAAAAAATTATTCTCCTCTTACAATGTCCTCTATACTTATTAAAGTAGTTACACTAATATAAGTATGCCTAACAATTTCTCTTTTTTAAGCCCAGCCACAGAGAGATAAATGATGGATAGATTTTTTTTCAAATCACAAGTGTGAGGGAACAGTACTATGTCAGTCAAAATGCTGTGGCAATCCTTTAATTAAATTATAGGTTTTTTCCTATCCTCCAATGTTGTATTGAATGTGATATTTTATCTAATCACTGCACGATATCTGAAAAGAAAGGAGAGATTGAAAGTAGGTTTTTTCATTGGCTTCCTGGAGGATGTAATCTTAGGTAAAATGGAGAAAATCCCACTGGAAAGTAGATCAGAGTGTGTAGTGCAATGAAACTTAGGTTGTATTTATCTGAGAAACATAAAACACATTCAGCAATACCTTGAGCTCATCAGGAATATTACCACTAGTAATAGGAAGTAATCTATTCTGAATGCAAACAGACCTTTTCTTGTCCCATATCTCTAATAAAACTACATTTCTCATTTATTTATTTTCATTCCAGCATCCACTAACACATTAATTGTTACTAGGGCATTTTATACCTCTTCTTAGGCTGTGTGGTGACACCAGGTGAGAGGAGTCACAGCATGGTTGACTCTGGAAAGAACCTCAGAGGTCATGTGCTCTTATTCCCCGCTCAGGAGAGGGTCGGATACAGCAGGTTGCCAGCACTGTCCAGTTGTGCCTTACATATCTCTTCAGATGGAGACTCCCCAGCATCTCTGGACAACATGTTCCACCAGCAGAGAACATGGCCACAGTGAAGTAAATGTTTTTGTTTTACTGAAGTGAAATGTCCTGTATTTCAGTTAGTGCCTGTGTCTTGTCATAGCATCACAGAGCAAAAGATTGGCTACAATGCTGTGCAACAGGCAAAGTCCTCTGGCATAGCCAATATTTCTCCTTTGAAGGAAATTCATGACTATCTTTTCAGTTTATGTTGCTGCGGAAATCAGTGTGCTCCTGCAACAAGTTTGGTTAACTGATACTGTCTTTTCTGACAGAAAAACAGTCAGGAAGAAAATTTTTGAGTTGTTCAGGTACTACCAACTGCAGAGAGCAACTTTATGAGCAAGTCCCAAATCTTATTCTAGCCTGAATCAGAATCTAAGGTGAGTCAGATTCCAGGGTAGGTGCTTTCAGTAATTTGACCCCTAATGACATCCCACCTGAGGGTACTAATTGCCCTCATTTGCTATGTCCCTAAGCACATTGCTTCTTTCTGGTGGGTACAGGCAGAGGCAGGTGTCATTACTACGGCTAGGCAGTACAGCGGGGTGAAGAAAGAGAGAAATGTAAGTGGGTCCCCAGTTTAGTTGTTATGCATACATATATTTGAATTTTTTTACTACATTTCAGCCTCCCCAGCAATAACCATGCGGTTTGACAGGTAGTGCCTGTCCTTCCAGCTTCTACTTACTAAGGGAAGAAAGTGTTGCTCACTGGAATTGGAGGCGTCATGTAACAATGTGTAGTTTGTTCTATACTTGAAATTATTTGAAGCATAACAGAGGTCTAACAAACCTTTTTCAACTGGATATTTTCAATCTCCTTCAGTGATATGCTTGAAATTCTGGTTTCCTCTGGAAATTGGTATTTAAAGCAGTGGCATTGAGTATATCAGGACATCACTGCCTTGAATTCTTTGGGAAACCAATAATAAAGTTAGGATAATGCAGGTTTGTAGTGTGAATTATTTGCAAAGATAGGTCATAAAAAGGAAAACTATTAGAAAGGATTATTTCACAATCACAAATATTGTCATATTTGGCAATGCTTTAAAGGCTAGAGTTTGGTTTATAGGACTTTGAAGAAAAGATCTTTTTCAAGCGTTGGGCATTTAAACAGGAAAATAAAAGAATATGAAAATGCACACTCTCAAATGAATTTGTGATTAGTGCTCTCTTTTGTAGAAGTCTTTTGAGGAGGTAATTTTCTAATTCAGCAAAATTGGTTGCCTAATTTATGTATACTTCTTTGTTTCAGAAAGTATTTTAAAGACTATTCTACCTATCCTGGTATTGTATCTCTCACCCTTATGGTATTCAGCTCTATGTCCTAGACTTTCACGCATAGGAATAAAAATGCGGAAGTGAAGGATACCTTACATATTCTGCTCCAAACACAGCCTTTATTCATTTCACATCTCGGAGTTCTGAGTGAACTTAGCTTCCTTTCAGTTATTAAACTGTATTGTGCCTTTTAGTAGCAATGACAGCACAGATGAAGCAGTAAACATTGAGGTGTCCTGTGGGCTGTACGCAGCATTTGTCTGCTGTTCTCCCATTACTGCATCCCTTCTAAAAGCTCTTAGGTGTGAGCTATATGTATAGATGTGTGTGGGGGACAGATGGAGGAGGAGAATGGGGAGATTTGCATAATCTGATTGAACCACCAAACGTCTGAGACAAGACTCTCAAGGCAGTCAATGGAGAGAATTTGGCTCTTCAACAGGGTGATTCAGAGCACCTGAGCTATGTAGGCTGCTTCCAGAGACTACAAATCAGACATTTTAAGCTAGATGGTATAAAAAAATCGTTCCTCCATGTGTTAAATTTACCATATGGCCAAACGTAGATTCATGTCTGGATAGCTGTAAGCTAAACTTCTATCATAATTTTAATGTATTTCAACTGATTAAGTATTGTTGAGATAGCAACTCCAGTAGTTATCAGCCATCTGTTAACCTTCACCCATGTTTATATTTATCCTTTTGTCTTGCAGAATGAAAAAAAAAAAAAGCAGAGCTATTCAAAAACCAAAATAAATTTTAACAGAATTTGCATCAATTTACCTAAAAAGTGGCATATTCCCTCAGGATATTATAGAATAGGACTGATTCCTGTGGAATGCTGTGGGAAACACTGTCGTACCAAATCTATGGTCACATCATGCACCCTTTTCAGCATTTTTCATGTGCAATTCTCAACAGAACTTGATCTTGAAAGTTTGCTGGTATTTATCTCCATCTCTTGTTTACTATTTTGATGAACAAAAAAATCTGCTTGTATGGAGGAAACTTAATTTCTCTGCTAAGTTTCTTTTCCTGGGTGTTATGGGGTATGTAATCTCTGACTGAAGGAGCAAAAAGTACTACTACTACATTCATCAGAACTTAGAATTTATTTTCAAAAGGCAGTGGGTGGGCCATTATAACACTAAGTCAAATAAATTACTTTTCTTGCCTAACAACCATACTTCAACTGAAGTATATTTTTTTGGTTGGCTCGAGCTTCATGTTGCTCATATCACCTCAATATGCTCATGGATTTGGACAGCAGTCTCAAACAATTGAAGACTGAGAAATAAGCACACATTGCTCAACAGTTAGATGGCTCTGCTATGAAATTGTCTTTATTTCAATAACTTGTTTAGCAAGAAGCTTTGGGCTGCCTCTTAAATCATTTTCAGCAGAAAGCTGTATTAAACGAATTCAGAACGCATCACTTTTTATCATAATTTCCCATAGACTAATGCAATGGAGCATGATAAATAAACTAATGTTGCACTTGATGGCCCTGGGTCTGCTACAGGTGTATGGAAAGCTTTAGCAAAGGACAGATCATACTTTGAGTAAGATAATTATAAGAATTCAGATGCTGTTCAGATTACCTTAAAAGCTTGGCTGAATTGATCATTCAATAATAGTGAGAGGACACCAAATTGCTGTCAATTTTCAGTGTATATAAATAGTCTGAATTTTCTGGTGTGTTTGCTGGCTTGAACACCTGAATATGTGATGTCTGTGTTTGTGCAAGTATTCTATCTTATAAAGTAAGTATGTGAGACATTTCATTACATTGTTTCAAAAAGGTAGCAACATAATTGCATTTCGATTTTGGACATGCTGCAGTTTTTCCATTTAAAAACTGTCTCTGGAGTATAGTGAATATGATCTAAAAAATATAGATTTTGTTATGTTGAATTGCAAGTTTCTTTCAAGCTGTTGTATAAATATAGACCTGTATAGTATCCAAGATTTGAACATTTACTCTACATATCCTATAATATTTTGAAAAAGAAGTCCAAATCAGAGGAAACCACCTGATCACTTAAATCCCAAGGTATTACTTTCAAAATGACAAAAGAAATTATTCTTTATAGCTCAGTATGACGGAGTAATTGAGTTTTACACTGTTATTATACATATGTTACATCCAAGGGACTTTAGCTTATATTCTGAAATGTTTATGAGGAAATTTCAGGTATAACACAGGACAGTCCTGACATTGGCTGGAAAAAGAAAGAGGCAAGAACAAGGAGTTGCATGGTAATTTAGAGTGGGGTATTTAACTGCATGTCTAGAGAAGAATCAGTGTGTATGTAAATGTCATACACTAAGCATTATCAAAGGAAAAAGAAGTGAATTTTGGAAAGATAAATATTTAAAGAATGTTTAAGTTAGAATAATTTATTTTATTTGCTGTTGGGTTACATTATTATAACTTCCAAAGAAAATAAGTTCCAGCATTTGCAAGCAAGACATATAAAATGTAAAACTTCGTTAATAGTAATGTGTTAGTTAAATTAACCACAATGGTGTACTTAGTGATAAAAAGATCTCCTTTTTAGGCTAACTTTGCTACATTGAGTGATGATTGTTACAGAAGGAAGTGCTTAGCAAGAATGCCTAGATGAGTTAAAATGAATCAGGCACAGATTTCTGGTCTTGATTTCTGCCGTGGGAATTTGATCGTGACTACCTCAGCTGTAACATTGTCCCATCATGTATGTGCCATCAACTCTTACTAGCAATGGGGCAGAAGTAAAACTAGATTACTTGTATTATAAAATAATTTTTCAATCTCTATTAAAAAGTATGTATATTTACAAATGTTCACAGAACAAAATAGCATTGCTTTTTTCATCTGCAAGCATTATGTTTTGCCAGGAGTTAGAGATAATCTATTTAGATTTCGAAAATATTCAACGTCTTTGAAGCACAATATTTATTACAGGAAAGCTGCTGGTAAATGCTGTGGAAACTGGATTTTAAGTGGTGATTCTGTGAACAAAGACTATTTTATAAGAAAAAATTTCTGAACATCATCCATCCGTTTGGCCACAGATTATAAACAATTAAGCAAATTTTGTGACAATTGAAGCATGTATATTTACAGAAGGTTAAAATAATGAATTTTCCTGAATTGTTGTAAAAATTACATTGAAATTGTGCCAACTCATAAATTAATATTTTAAAGACTAAGAGAAGTACAATAAGCATAAGTGTGTAAAATAAACAAGGATAAATCTAACTGGTTTTCTACATAACTGAGCATTTTGTAGGATCAGGTGGTATAATTTAGAGCGTATTTGTTATGGCTAATACAATTAGACTTATATATTAGGTTTATGTAAAACACATTGTATTTAATTCCTGCATGTTCTTCAAAAAATATACAACCATAGAAGACTATTCCAAGCACGATTTTAATCTGGCTATGAAAGGCAGTCAAAATGCTTGGGTAAGGGTTTGTGCAATATTTAAACCAATCTAAAGCAGAAACCTTATTTCTCCATGAGGCTTAATATTTCAAGGAAGGTAAACAGTGTATTTGCTCAATTTTGCAAACAGAGGTTTAAAAAATACATGTTTCAGTCAAATTATTTGTAGATAACCCTTAAACTTTTATCTTTTGTGAATTCAGTAGCTTTATCACATGCATGGAATTCCATTAGCAACTAGTGCTGTCACTAAGTTCCTAAAGCTACAGAATTATACCGCCATTGAGACCAGGATTCAGTCTTATTGTGGAATTATTCTGAGCGTATCTAGTCTTGGGACAAAAAACCACAATAGAATTTGTGATCTTTGTGGATGGAATAGAAACTTAAATTTATGCATCTGATTCCTGGGCTAACTTTCTTCACACCTCGCTTCAAGCCCTTCCATCCTCAGTGAGCTAAGACAAGCAAGAAAACCAGATCACAACTGATCACAAATTAAATTTTTCCATAGAATTTCATATATACAGCTGAGATATATGTGGTTATTGTGGCTGAGATAGTGTTTACTTGAATTTAAATAATTCTGATTGAAAGAATAAAGCTTTTTAGTTCTCCATCATATGGTATGTATCCCTAGACTTATCTTTTTTCCCCTGCATTTCTAGTGTTACCTAATAGGAATATAGTAACCACTGTAGTGGATTATCCTACTAAATGTAACACTTGCAATCTAACCCTTCTTTGGTACTTCATCAGCTGCCTCACAGAAAGATCTTTCAAGCAACTAGAATGTCAATTCTGGTGCGTGTTTTTAAAGGAAGCTTTTTGAGCTTTACATGTATTGCTAGAAAAATTGAATGTTTCCCAAGCATACACATTAGTACAGCAAAATGCATTAATGATAGCTTTTGAGTGTTCTAATCATCAATCCATGCTTAATGTACAAATTTGCAGAAAGACAATTAGGTAACTAATTTCAGTTCCTGTGCCAAAGGACGAACTATAATAAGCTTAAAGTATATTCTAAGTCGAAAAGATTAACATTACACAAAGAAGAGTCTCAAGCAATTAAAACTCAGTGGAAGATGGTTGAATTTTTACAAGTAGTCTAATCACACAAAATATGTCTTCACTATAGAACAAGGATGGGATCAGTTTTTTTTTCTGCTGCCTTGTTTTATCTCATGTCATGAAGTGACAGTGTGTCTCCTCTGCACGTGGGCTGGAAGTTCACTAATGCGAGTGCTGGTGTCAGAGAGCTCGAACAGCAGTACATCACTGTGTCACAACACAGTAGAGTGTTTCAAGCTGAAAACAAAGCTTCTTGGTGTACATATGTTACAAGAAGAACAGTATAACATTTTATCCCAGTGCCAGAACGGTTATGAGTGCATTTACTAAATTAATTTTAGAATGTTTGGGAACAATAAAGGTTACATAATGCTATTTTCATGACTCTAACCAATATCTCATTTGCATTTTTCTGCTTCATGACTTAAATGTTAGTTTGCTAGTGGGATGGGGGTATATTACTTAATTTATATAAAGATGTCATATAATTGAAAAACCAACCTTCTTTGGACAACTGAAAAAGTTAAACTGCAGAGGGTGGGAAGCAAACTAAAAAAAACACAACAACTAAAAAACCCACAAATTTTTGTACGTATGTAAAGAAAATCTGGCAATCAGAAAATGAGTGTTTCTGGATAGCTGAAAAGTGTGTGTCAAGTTTTCATGACCTGTAATTCAAGCATACCTTATGACAGGAGATGAAAGAATTGTAGATCTTAGCACAGAATTGCTTATATTGAATTTTGGAGATTTATATAAAAGAAAAGGTTCTGGATTCAGCTGTCACAGTGCTGTCAGAATGGCTACCTGCTGGTTAAGGAAGAGTGACAGGTGGCATCTCATCACAAGGGCCTTTATTCACTCCAAATAATGAAAAACACACCACTTCACCAGAACCTTCCAGCTGACAAAGGTGACTTGTGCTGTATTCATGCATTTATAAGCGAAGATGTTCTGAACAGGCAGTGTCCTTTCTACCCGCCTTCTCAGGGGCCTTCTCTTTAGGAGAACTTTGACAAAGGAAAAGCTTCAGAGAGACTGAAGAAGTCAAATAAAAAACAAAGATATTGAAAAAGTACAGTCGTATAATATAACTCTTTCTTCTACTGTGTTCAAATGCCAGTTGTTGCTGTCTCCCAAGAAAATGAAGAACTGGATGGGTCAAATTCTGCACTCTTGTGTTCATACGGCTCCTCTTGACCTCAGTAAGAGACGTTATCACACAATTGCTTTATCTTAGGCTAACAACTTGGCGAAGAATTCCCTGTCTTACCCCCTTCAGAGGGCTTTCTGTTTCATCCAGTGAGAATTGGGTACAGACAAGGTACTTGAGTGTGCACATGTGTGCCAGAGGTAGTTCTGCTGATGGAGTAAAGCATCTGACTGCTTTACCTAATGGTGTGGTAAGATACTTTGTGAAGTACTATTAATAAAATATTAAGCCTTTTACCAGTGTATACAGTATGGTGATGGAAGTTAAATGTTAAGATTCCCAAGAGGGAATGCCTCCAGCCAGATAAAGATCTAATACAGCCTCTCCAGCTTCATCTGGGGGATGACTTTTGGCAGAACCTGAGGGCCTGCTGCTTTCAGCTTGTTTTCTCCCATATTTCTAGTTAGAACAGAGATTTTAAAAAAATATATATATATAAATAAACAAATGAAAGTAGTCACTTTGCCAAGATATCTTGGCAGCTTATAGATAGGATAGAAGTGACTTTGGAGCAGACACATCATGGTTGCACTTCATGATGGGCAGTGCTGGGAGTGTGAATAGCCGGTCCTTTGAAAAGGGGTGTAATTAACTCCTGAGAGTCAGGTCTGTTTTCCTGTAATGCCACAGTGCCTGCACCACATGTGTCAATGCCAGCTGGCTCCTGTGTCTGCATGTGTGTCCTGTAGTGGGACAGATGATGCTTTCATGTGATGAGACCTTGAGCAGATCAAATCATGATAAGAATTTCCACCCTCTCAATCTCCTAATCTGCTGTCGCTTCTCCCTTTCTCTGCCACGTCTCACAGACCCTGCTGCTGGAGCACAGATATGAGTTCACCTCACTGATTAGGTCAGAGTGCTGGTGCAGATACACTGGGCCAGGGAGGTGTAAATCAGGAGAAGGCTGTGAGAGCAGGTGGTAAAATAGGCATTTTCTGTGAGGGAGAAATTGGAGCATATCCATAGTCATAGACATTTTCTACAGCGGTCTCCCTGATAATATTCCAGTGCAGATAAATATATGTAAACAGACTAAATAAATAACATTTGTTTGATTTAAATAATGCTTAATTTATTTATTTATTTCGTATTTCAGGTAACATTCTATTTATTTCTGTGTTCAAAGCTATTTAAATAATGGTTATGCCAGTCAGTGCTTGTTATACTGGAAGGCAGCAAAATGCTTTGGCAGTTAAGCAGTGAAGATGAGTTTTAAGCTTGAATCATTCTGGCATTAGTTCCACCAATGGAGAACATTTAGGTTTTTTTAAGTTTTGCAGAAGGTTGAAACTTAACCCTTGTCAGGTATAACTCCTTCCATAACTTCAGAGAAAAGCCTCTCTTCTCTCTGACTTACCTATCTTTCTCAATTAATTTTTAGCTAAACGGAATAGAACCTGAAAAAAAGGGGAAGGTTTATTTTAACCTAGTGATGCAGTATTTGAATTTGTGATACAAGGACATCTGAAATAGTTGACCTAAAATCTTGGCTAGGGTGGTCTGATATAAATTGGCAGATTAGCTAAGTACAAATAATGTTTAATTCTTTAGCAACTGTGTTTAAATTTCTTCAATAATTATGTTTCATTTTAGAGCATATTTTAGTACAGCTTTTTCGTATGTACAATATATTTGAGGGAGTTTTATTTAAACAATTATAAATGCTGGCTTGTTTACTTAAAAATTAATTTCCTTTAAATACAGCTCAATGCAAATTATAAGTTAAATATGAAGTATTCCCATTAAATTGTTTACACAAGCTTTAGGTATAGTGCACAGCATTATAGCACACAGCCAAAGGGAGTCCCTGCCAATGCGCCTGAACCCTTAAAGTCAGCAGCCTGGAGTCAGATTTGGTCTGACCTCTTGTCCAGGTTTCAGCTAGGATAGAGTTAATTGCTTCTCAGTAGCTGTTACTGTGCTGTGTTTTGGATTTGGAATAAGAATGGTGCTGATAACACACTGAGGTTTTGTTTTTTTGCTAAGTCTTATCTTTATCTTAGGCCTTTTCCTTGTATCATGCTCTGCCAGTGAGATGGTACAAAGGAAAAACAAACTGGGAGGGAGCATAACTGGGGCAGGTGACACAAACTGACCAAAGGGATATTCCACACCACAGAATGTCATGCGTAGTACATAAACTGGGAGAAGTTACCCAGAGGGGAGCTGATCTGGGTTTGAGAAGGGAGGTCTGACATTGGTCAGCGGGTATAATTGCATTGTACATCACTTGTTTTTTCTGTTGTTATTATTATTATTAGCCATTATTATTCACCATTATTATTGTATTTTAATTATTTTTCAGTTATTAAATTGTCCTTATCTCAACATACAAATTTTACTTCGACTCTCCTCCCCATTCCACTGGGGTGGTGGGTGGAGGAGAGGTGGGGTTGAGCAAGCAGTTTCACGCTGTTTAATTTCCAGCTGGGCTGAAAGCCACAGCACCTTTATTTTCCTCTAGTAATGCAAAAATACTGCATTACTAGATGAAAATAAAAGAACAGTATAAGGAAGGCTCTTTTCCTCCTTTGTCCCATGTCTACTGAACAAAAGCCCCCACAAATTTGGACTTCATGCATGCTTGTAGGGTGGTTTCTACCCGATCTCTGCTGGTCTAAAATGCTCGTGTTGCAGCTTCTCCAGGTGTGCATACAAGAACAGCAAAGAAATAATCTCAGTGAGATTGTTTGAATTTTTATTTAGTAACCTCTGGAAATTCCAGAATAGTTCTCATCTCTGAACCATGGCCTCTTGGTGTCATTTAATTCATAGCATATTGGGGCGCTTCACAAATTATATTTCCATGGCAACGATTTTCGTATTATTCTAAACTTAAATACTGTCACCGAACATAAAATATGCAAAAATGAAATATTGAATACTCAAGGTTTTCTACTTCGAAGTTGTTAGCTTTCATATTTGTTTGACAAACTGTGTTCAGTCTCTCAAGTGTTGATCTAAAACTGACGTCAGCACTACATCAGAGTGGTGTGTGAGCTCTGATTTCAGCATGTGGGCAAGTGTCAAGTATTTGCTTCAAGTGTGCTTCTCATGTCTTGAAAAGGGTTTTGGTCTCCCTGGTGTGCAGGAAAGATGAGGCTCACAACATGAGAAGAGTTTGTACTTTAAATGCTGGTGTGTTCCTCCGTTCCAAGTTGAGGTTTACAAGTAATTAGGTGACAGTGGAGAGGCTGGCTCTGGCCACCTTGTTGTGGTCACCTCATTGTCACCCTGTTCCTTCTGGGTGTGGAAAGGAAGACCAAATGAAATTTTATTTAGTCATGGTTTTGAAGGATGGAAAGCCAGGTGTTGGTACTGGAGAGAGGAACCATGTCATGCCTCAGTAGCTCTGCACATCCAGAGGATGGGCACACACACAATGCTCTCATACAGCTGTCTTTATCAGTGCTTTCTCCAGGACTCAGCACTCATGTAGGCCTCAGAAAGTGGATATTTGTCTCCAATGTGTATGGTCTTAGTGGCAATACCAGAAGAATAAAAATAGCACTCATGAGGCTTTACAGTATATTGGAGTGTGAAGTGCCAATTCATTTTCTATTACTGTAGCTGTCTTAAACTTATGCCTTTCAGCAAAAAGCTGACAAGAACAATCCATCAGTTTGTTCCTCCTCTTTATATTATAATGGGTTTGCCTTTTTTTTCTGTTTGGTTTGTTTTGTTCAAAGTTAATTTGGTTTTTGAGTACTTATTTCTCAAACTCATAGAACAGACAAAGCAACAGCTCCCTCCCTGTAAATGAGGCACACCAGTACTGAGCAGGGAACCACCATATGAGTTAAAGGCACTGCTCAAGAGCTCCTTTGTGGAGGATGTATTTCCTTCTTCTAGACAAAAATCAAAATAAGTATAAACTTACAGCAGCTCCTGGTTATTGATGAAAACAGAGAGGTCCAAAGTCAAGCCCAGACAGGACTGTGAGGACCACAAGAACACACCCCAAGCTTGTTCTTCCACAGCTTTCATCAGTGGAGGCTAGAACCCGCCTGCCCAGGAAGGCTTTACTTATGGCTCACTGTCCTCACCAATAGGTTTTCTTTTGACTTTTCATGATATCTTACTGAATTCTTCTAGCACAATTTAAAGTCGTTATGTTTAGTTTTGCCCGTACAGAAGATGGACTTATTAGCCTTATACCTGTTTTTTTACAAATTTGGAATTACCTAGTTTTCTTATGCCTTCCATGCTCTTCTCTAAACAGCCAGTTCCAGTTCACATACTTCTGACTGTTCTTGTTATTCCCATCTCCAATTACTTTACAAATCTTTCAGTTCAAGTAAAAATGCAGTTTTCCCATCCGACTCAGAGGTGAATATCACAGGTTCAGCATCTGTGTTGCTTCATATTGGATTATCTTCTGTTTTCCTCAAACCATTTTCCATTTGTTCAGTTTTCTTTGAATTTCATTTCATGTGAAAGTTTAATTTAGGCTTATTTCTTTTCTCTTAGTAAAAGTACTGAATAACACTGAATCAGGATGCTAGGTTTGTGTGGAACACTACCTCCTGTTTTGGCAGCAAAACACTGATAAGTGCCATGGAAAGATGAAGTCTGTACTGCCCTTGCACTTTTTCTCTTCTTTGGAGAACCAGCACATTGGCACACTTATCCTAAAATTATTTTAATTCCCGAGCTTTGCACAGGTGGGCATCTTGCCATATTGCAGTGTCTGCTATGTGATTAAACCAGCTGAAACTTCTGATCCTTTAGGGTGCTGGAGCATAGGATTTTTTAAAGGGGAGTAGATCTGAAAGAAATAGGAAAATTACTTTAAAAAGCTCTTCTAGCAAAAATTCTGTACTAGGACTCAAACATTTTTTCATGACTATTACAATAAATGAGTACATGCATGAGCCTAGAAATAATGTAGTTATAATTAAGCTGCTCTCAAAGTCATTACATATTTTAAGCTGTTGAGCCATTTTCCAGCCCATTAACTTCATTTAGACATAATTATATTTTTTAACATGTTGGTCCAGAGAATGCCTTGATCATGATTATACATGTGCCACAGTGCAGTAGACATACTGCACAAAGATGTATCTTTATTTTGGGTTATTTGTATGACCCCAGATATCAGATGATGAGTTGGGGGGGGGGTGATTTTTTGAAGGGGGAGGAAGGAGTCAGGGAGATGCTCTGAGGTGGTGATAGGTTTTTGGTTTGTTTACTATTTGCATTTTTCTCTGGAGTTTTTATACACTTTGTCAGGGCTGTTATTGCTTCTTCAATTGCTGCTTCTTCTCCTGTCATGACCACTGTGTAATTACACCCCAGCTCTCATTTCACAGTTGGCATCTTGCTAGCAAAAGATGGTGGTATTACATGGAATCATTCCAGAATTAAGAGACTTCCTTATTTTGCTAAGTTTGTGAATCTGTTGTGTAATTTAAAGCTTCATTTACCCCTTGAGTTCTGGTGGTCTGACAAATATACAAGAAGAAGTAAGAAATTGGCCAAGTATTTCTTCCTGCACAGAGGGAACCCTCAAGCTTTCAACCAAGAGTACCCATGTTTGTTGGATAGAGATTGAATTGTGACTTTAAAATACATGTGTCACAGTTTAAGTAAAAGCATCACATTTTGCATTTTAGGAAGTTGCTAAGAAATCCCTGCTTATGAACAGAAGCCTCTGAGAAATGTTAAGGTGCATTGCTTGGAAAATTTCAGGGAGAGAGAAATTCAGGGTCAATTTCATTAATTCCCTTTGTCTTCGCAAGTATTTTTAGGAGAGAGGAGTGTTTCCAGTTCTTATTGACACTGTGCTCTGTTACATAGGTACCTCCATATTAATTAACAAAGCATCTCAAATCTGTGCTATATCCAATGATGTGCTTTTGAGTTTAAAATGAGCTTATCCAGAGCACATCCAGGCAGTCTGATTCCCCACGGGGGTAGTTTGGTACAGATTGACAGGATCTGCACGGGCTGGTACTCAGTGCTGGAAACCACTAAACAAAATAAGGATAGGGATGTTTGAAGAGTGCTTTTCTTTTGAGTCCTTAGGCATCTTACTCAGGGCTTCAGAAAACTGAATCTCTTTTGAATTAGGTCTGAAGAACTTAACACAGGGTTTGTGCAAGTGGTACAGACCAAAAATAATTTCATCCCTAGAATGTAACAGTTTTTGCCTTAGAGATGAGAGCACTGGGCTTGAATCCTTCTTCAGCTTCAAGGACTTTAAATCCTCCCACACAATAGAATGCTGACAGTGGAAAAATACAAAAGAAAAAGTAGGAACAAAGATGAAGACAATCCTTACCACAGGCCATGATAGCAGCTCTTGATTGATCTGGTGAATCCTGTGTTATATTTGACCTGTCCTTACCAGAGGGTATTACAGACCTCATCTATCCAACCTTGCAACACAGGGAAATCCTGCAGTTACTGAATCATGGGAATTTGGATACCTAGAGACTGAGGGAGGAATTTTCTCCCAGTTTTTCTTATCTTGTAAACTAATATTATTGACAATGACCTCCCTCTACTCTTCACCTAGATGCCATGCGAATCTGGAGCTCATCTTGTTTTGGTGTGATCTGAGTATGCCCACCAAAATGAGGAGAGGGAAGGTATTCTCCTGCAGAGGTTTTGGGCTCTAATGTAGGTGTTCTTAGTCCAACCCACCTTTTGGAGACTGTCAGCTTTCTAATGTGGATTAAAGTCAAACAAAGAAACACCTTATGAATTCAAGCATTTCTTGCAGTACACAAGGATAAGAAAAGGCTTTTGGGAGTCAGGAATGGAACTGATGCACTTCCATTCTCAGCTCTTTGGTGAATTTCACTCTTTATGACTAAACTGAAACAAATAATTTCAATTACAATGATTTTATGAAAGAATGAAACTCACTAATGAAATGTGGGTAAGCTACAATATTTAATTAGTGGATTTAATTACTGCATCTAATCATTGTGTTTAATTAATCACTGTGTCCAACTAAGATAACATTAGCGATGAATAAGCTATGTTGGTTTGGATGGAAAACATCTCTCCACTACCAGTCTCAAAGGGAGAATCTGCAATTATATATTGAATTGCCATATTCTCTGGATATTGGACTCTTCCTCCCATGTGAAGCAAGGAGACATGCTTGGAGGGGTGAGCTGAAGCTTCAGCTGCGGTTACATAGTGCTTGTGCTGCTTTAAGTCTTTGTAGCTCTCTTGTTTGTGGATTATAACTTTACTTGGTTGTGCCAACTTCACTGCTAGGCAGAGTTGGTAGTCTCATAACTCTCCCAGGAGTAGGGAGTCTGGATTAAGTACCTGAGGGTAAGGTGTTGTACACATGAAAGGTGCCTACAACCTTCAGTAGTGCACTCTATTTTGAATTTCTTTCTGATCTTTCTAATTTCCTACATTGTACTGCTGCTCCTGTAAATACAAGTAATATTTTCTGAAGGTTTTTTGTCATATCAGCGTAGGAAATATGTGCCCATGTTGCAGTTGTTTTCACAACATCATGTAGACTACAATAGAAGGTTTGTGTTGCATGATTGTCACAGATGGAGTCATGCACTTCACTCGCAAGGGATTAGCAAAAATATATTCTATTGATATAAGCCAGTGAGTTAACAAAGTTCAATAGAAAATGTGACAGTGGTTTAACAGGATTTGAATGACAAGGTACACTGGAATGTTTACTGCATGGAGGACAGGGTCAGACAAAACTGTCAGGGATACCCCCCTGTTGGATCATGACGTTCAAAAAGCACTTGATGAAAGCACCTTTTAGAATTACATTCTAAACTCCTTCTCAGAAGGGGATTTAGCTGCAGCTGGATTCAGACACAGTTCCAGACTTGGTCAATAGTTTATGTCTAAAGGATTATGTATGTGCAATCTATGCTTTATATCACTTAGTTAAAATGGGAAAGTCTAAGTGTTCTTTTTCCAAATCCACTTACTGAATAAGGATTCTCTCAACCTCAAGGACTAACCTTATGAGGCATTCCTACTCAAGGGGAGATTCTGGTGTGCAGCCTGGTGCTGTGTGGGAAAGCTCAGTTGTCTTGGGGCTGTCCGCTGTTTATGGAGTAATATGGTTTTACTCAAATGTTCCCAGGTAAATACCATGCTTTAAAAGAATAGGTATTAGAATACTGAAAAGACTATGGTTCATTATGCCTGACTTACGTTTGAACAAACTGAAAAAAAAAAAAAGGGAAAAAAATGCCAATGATTCAGCCTAATAATTGGAACTGATAAAATTGGTCTGTCACTTATTTCTAGAACAGCTTGTAGTTTTCACTTACAGCCCTGCGAGTATAATGTCAATAGTTTGGTGCATAATGTTGTTTATAGTAGTTTGTTTCTTTTAAAAAACATCTAAAGGATTTCTTATATTGAATTCTTAGGGAAATAAATGAACAGTTCTGATTATATTGTACATCTCAGCTTTTCTTCTCTGATTTGTAGCCCAGACAAATGCAAAACTTCTTTTTGAAAGCAATTTGCAGGAACATCATGCACAAAACATCCGTTAAGAGTCACAGTAGTGACACGAACCAAATTGGAAGATGAGCAATGCCGTTACTATGCATGTCCAAACCTGATGTGTGATGAGAATAACCACAAACACACATACAATTTCAGTGAATGTCTTTACTCGCAGAGAAATAGTCAAAGCACTAAAGTCACATTTCATTCCCTTGTATTTATAGCTGAGAGAGAACATAGCCTCAGTCTTTTTAGTCAACTGCACTTAAAGAAGAACCACTACTGATATTGATTGCAACATAAGGTTGGAGACATAACCAAGCCTATTTCCCTTTTGAGTAGACAGAAAGGACTAAAAAATTGTTTCAGCAGTACAAGCATTTGCTGGCTCTTGGTGGTGAGGGAGGCAGAGGGCAGGCAGAGAACATAACTATCCAGTCAGCACCAACACAGATATATTGAATACTGACAGTTGTATATTTGGGTATTTTGTTTCTGTGTTTCTTCTCAAATTAACTTTAAAATTCCAGCTGAAGGCTTAGTTCTCTACTGCTGCCCTGAAGATGCATAGATATCAAAGGATCTGGTCAATCAACTTCCAGGAGGTTGAGGGATAAATTGTGTTTACACTAAAATGACGTATGAATTCCTCAAAAACTTCATTTTATGTTATTTGCATAATTTATCCCTAGGCACTTGCATCAAGTCTTCCTCAGTGGGGAAAGCTACAGTGTTCCCAGGATATTGGGTGTTCAGTAACCCAGAAGACTTGCTTAACAGCACGTTGGATCCATCTCTATAGCCATAGGTTTTCTTTCTCTGAAAACCTGTGTGTAAGGGGGGCTGGTGAGCACACAGATCTTGGCCTAGTAGGAAGGTGTCACCCAGTGGGAGAACAAATACAGACCTGGAAACCTGAAAGCATCCCAGGATCAAGCACATAAATAATGTCATGGGGGTGAGGAACTCAGCTGTTACCCCATGAGGTTGCTCACAGGGTTTCTAATCCCTGGAGACAGCAAGCAGCCTCCAGGGATTAGTCGCTTTTGCCATGGGACCTTGGGAGAGAATCGTTCCTCACTGTCAGAAGACACTACACCATCCTGCACCTTGCAGTGCTGTGCCTTCCCACTGGCAGAGTGTAACTCCTTTTGGACAGGCAGCAGCTGCAGGAAATCGCCTGCAGCCTGGTTTGAGAATCCCCCACCAGCATCTTTATGGGATCTGTCTCATAGGTTAACAACTATATATTTCAGCTGAAAGACAGAATAAGTGAGTGCAGTTTTTTGTTGTTTTT
>VZRN01004865.1:909420-1031588 GCA_013397935.1 Dasyornis broadbenti | reverse complement strand
TTTTTTTTTTTTTTTTTTCTCATATACTGTTAGTAAATAAGACTGATAGGTTTTTATTGTTTGGATTTCTCACTCCCCCAGATGCAGCCACTTGGACTCAGCTTAAAATTACAGTTTAATTTATTTTAAATAGAGAAGTTGTTTTCAACTATTTTCTGTTACCTCCCAAAGGATTCCTATCTGAGTATTTATTTTTCAGTTGGAGATTACTGTTACTATCCTTGGATCATTTATTAGTTGGTGATGGTTCTTGCTGACTTGTTGGAGAGATTGTTGAGGAAAACTTACATACTAACCTTCCTACTATATTAAGGACTTCATGTTAGTTTCAATGCAAGTAAGGAAAAGAGGTTTTCCCTTTCACATTTCATCAGAGATCAAAACTGATTCATTTATTTCGTCCCGAAATTGAAAACAACATCTCTTAGAGAAAGTTTACATGGAAAAAAAAGTTATACAGTTTCGTGTTTTTACTCTAAAACCGAGCACACTAAATCCAGTCTTCATTTCATATCTGTTACCTAGGGAATATTATCTGAATATATCTGATGGACATTTTTCTCTGCCACATTTCATTATTGGAGATACTGCTTAGATTTTGTAAAGACAGTCAAATTTACCACAGTGATCATTTAATTATTCTGCCAGCCTGGTGAATGAAT
Source organism: Dasyornis broadbenti (assembly GCA_013397935.1). Classification (NCBI taxonomy): domain Eukaryota; kingdom Metazoa; phylum Chordata; class Aves; order Passeriformes; family Dasyornithidae; genus Dasyornis; species Dasyornis broadbenti. The sequence goes on along the minus strand of VZRN01004865.1, from coordinate 1,030,926 downwards.
ATATGTTACTTATTTTTTGAGGTATGTAGTGAAGGAAATGTAATAAAATACCTGAGCCACTCTAGGCTCAAAATAAATTTACAAGATAATTTCTATTGTTTTAGTAAGTTTACATTTTGTTTTTTCTGGACCTTAAGTACTTTATAGCAGAGTAATACGTAGATCAAGCTGTTGCTTCCAGAATCAGTAGCTGTTGCTCTCTTTATCAGCATGTCATATATGTACATTGGGATATTACCTTATGGTTTGATGGACCTATTTGTATTTCAGCAAAAAGCTGGAAGGTCTGCCTCACAAAGGAAGAGATTCTTCAGTTTTCATTTAGTCCCACCCTCTTACATTTTCCCCATTTTCCTCTTTATATTAGTTTGTAAATGAAAAAAAAAAAGAAAAGCAACAGCCAGACAAGAAACCACTAAGAAAGAGAGTTTTAAGAGAACATTTTTTCCCATGGTCACACGTTCTCTGTATTTCCTCTAATAACTTTTAGGTAGATGGACCTATGGACTCTGATGGAGCCTTGTGTTCTGTCCTTTTAATTGCCAGAATTTGTGTTGGGAGGAGTCTCACTACTGTCTAGCACAGATTTTCAATACAGCCCTGACAGCCTGACTGGTCTCAAATTCAGTCACAAGAGGAGCTGCTTGACAAATATTGAGTGTTGTAAATGGGCTGTAAAAGGAATTACTCATTTTCTCTCTCCCTCAGTGATGTGCAAGCATAATTAATAACTGTAAAGCTTTCTCAGTAGGGCTTTCTTTGGTTAGAAGTCCTCAGCAATCACACATTCTGACGTTCACAGAATGCAGGAATAAAATTTCTGGATTAGAGTGATTTTAATATTAAAGCTGTTTGTGAATACAAATATTAAAGCATATGTGCATACATATGTCTTATTTGGGGTTACCATCTGCCCATGGCATGTACATGATAGCTGGCATTTTTTGTGAAAAGCTGAATAATCTTATTTTTGAAATAAAATAATATATATCATAAATTACATACTCCAACTCAACAGGCATCCTCTGACTGATTATGAAGATAGTGAATGCGTGTAGTTTATCTCCTTCATAATACATTAATCTTTTAGGTGTAATTTAATGACAGGCAATTGTTTGAATGCTGTTTGTCTCTGTAGAATCCCTCAAGGATGTTGATCTGATGTGTGATAATGAACAAATATTTTTAATACCTGGTATTAGTCTTCCACAGGGTAATACCACAGGAGGTGATTTCCAAGTAGGATATTCTTGCTGAATAACCAGTGAAGACAGAACAGTAGAATTTGCTAAAAAACTACATTACACAGGGGGTGATTTTTTGCTGGTTTTGATGTTTGTTTTTTTCCTGAGCTACAACTATGAGCTGTTACACTTGCTTTCAGAGAAAATATGCATAGTTGTTATGCATATGTCATATAGAATAGTTGCAAATGACTGCACTGGAAGCAGAGAGCACTTACTACTAGACCAAATACAGCATTAGAAAGCACTGATAAATGACCAGCATAGTCCAGACCACATAATGTTACTGCTCCATCTTCCTCCACAAAGAATCACAGGGAACCAGGAGAGATACATGATACTTTTCACTGGGTATGGCTGAGATGGAGTTACTTTTCTTCAAAGCAGGCCTTGCAGTGTTGTACTGTTAGATAGGAAGGTGTTGGTAACACACCAGTGTTTTGGCTACTGCTGAGCAGTGCTTGCGCATCAATGGCCTCTTGCAACATTTACTCCTCACCAGTAGGCTGGGGGTGGGAGGGAACATAGCCAGGACAGCTACCAAAACTGACCAAAGGGATATTCCATGCCATGTGATGTCTCTCCGCATTAAAAGCTAAGGAAAAGGAGGAGGAGAATGGGGGCCATTCATTATTATGATGTTTGTCCTCTAGAGTAACCACTACAGGTATTGAAGCCCTGCTTGTTTAAGCCAAGCCTCCTAGGAAGTGGCTGGACATCACCTAGTGATGGGAAGTAGAGAATAAATATTTTGTTTACCCTTGTTTCTGCATCTGGCCTTTGCTTTTGCTTTATTAAACTGTCTTTGTTTCGACCCATCAGTTTTTTGCATTTCATTTTCCTCTCCCCCTGTCCTGCTGAAGAGGAGAGTAATAATAAAACAGATTGGTGTGCACCTGGCATCCTGCCTCAGTCAATCAACTAGAATCCTTAAACAAGGCATCTTTAAGTAGCTCTTCTAGCATGACTAACTTCCAAAAGGGACTGAAGGCCAGGATTCTTTCAGCTGGAGTAGAAAAATGTGTGTCTAAAACCGTGAAGCAGCTTCTACTCAGAGAAATCATATTGCTGTCTCTAAAGTCCTATGATGAATTAGGGAAAATAATAATGAAAAAGCAAGGGATTTAAATAGTGTTCTATCATTCCCTGTAACAAATATTAAAATACAACTAGTAAGCCAGCTACTCTACAACTGCCCATGTTGTTTAAGTGCAGCCTGTTCTGACAGCTATGGTAACTAACTTTTCCAATAAGACATGGAACTAATAAAACCCCATTTCCAACACAGTTTTTCCATTTCCCCCAATATCTATAAGAACTTCAGGTTGTGCCCCAAAACCTAGGAACACTCACAGAGGGTGACACACTCTTACTTTTTCTTGAGTGTGAAGGACTCAGCCAACCATGCACTTGTAGTTTCTACTGACTCATGAAACTTGTGAAGATTTCATACGTTTGAACTTCTTTCTTGATTTTTTACATTTGATTGAAACTGGTCTATGAGTCCATAAATCAGTGGGAAAGGAGTTCACAGAACCTTGGAAAACCTAACATTAGCCCCATAAAATTCTCACCTATTCTATATCTCAGTAATGCTGTATTCCTAACTTGTAGTTTCAAAGGAAAAAGTCTGAGTTCTCCAATGTTTTCTCCTGCATTTGCACATCTTTATAACACAGATGAGAACTGCTTAATCTGTTTCAAGCTTAATCAAAGATCTGACCTTGTATAGACTGTTTATCCACAAATTCAGGGAGTTCATCAAGGTGCTTAAGTATGTGCTTGTATTAAGAAGCTAAGTAGCCCTGCTGACTTGAATTGTGCGTACTTAAGGACCTTGATGAGGAACTTTCAGAATATGTGGATAAAGATCTGGTGATTTCCCAAACTAAATGAAGGAATGAGCTGAGAAATATAAAGAATTAAAACAAAGAAGGGGGGAAAAAGTCTGGGTGTAATGAAAAGAGGAATTTTGCAGTGAAGGTAGCTGGGAATAATTAGTTGCTTTTTCTAATTTCATTAGCAGAGCTTAGATGAATGCTGAGGACTGTGGCAAAAGTGTGGTGGCAAGTTAAAATCAGATGGCTGAAACTATTAGTGCCCCTCATCAGCTGCCCTGCACCTTTGATGCCCGGAGTTAAAGAAATCTGATCTGCCTCTGAATCAGCTCTGCACCAATTAACTTTTGATCCCAGTATATTAAGTTGAATCTAAATCAGGGACAGAAGCAGTAATAGGAGCATCAAAATTATTTAAAACTGGTAGTGAGCTTTATTTTCTATTTTGTAACAAATTATTGCCATTCTAGGGTTGTCTAGGATTGATTGTACTTTGCTAAACATATAATCCCATTGCCTTTTGATTAAGTGCCTTGCAAACCTCCCTGTCTTCAGTGGGGCTTCATTTTTGAAACTAATGGCAAAATTAATCTTGGAGAGATGATTCGCAGAGCAAGATACTGCTCAGCATGAACAAGGTTTTGCATTAAGGGAAAGCTGGTTCTACAGGGGGGGTTAGGCTTAGCTCCCTCTGTGATTAATCATCTTCCTCCCAGCTGCTGCTTTGATTTTTTTTCTTTAATACACTCCAAATGCAAACAAGGGCACAAACGTACCTGTGGCTAAAACTAGCTCACAGCTGTCAAAGTTGTTTTTCAAGCACAAAATCAGACACAATTTTAAATCAGAGATATTCCTACTTTTATTTGTCTCAGTATTGTTCAATCCTTGCCCTGTTAGGTAACCAACTCTTTAACAGGCCAAATCCATTCCTGATTCACGTAGGTAATAGGCTGTTTTCCTTACCTCAGTGAACATTGTCAGCACAGCACTTATACATCTGCCATTAGAAAAGAAGAGATTTAGGTAAATGAAACATAAAATACTACTCCACTGCAAGTTCCACTTTCATTTTCTCTTACACTCAGTCACAAGGCCTAATAGCAGAAAACAAAATGGATTTTTTCAGGTAAAATATTCTAGAAGGGTTTACTGGAAATCATTCTGAAACTAAACTGAAGTATGGAGGGCAAGGCAAACATAGCCAGAAATGTGTCTGTTGTTGAGGTCAAGTAGGAAACAAAGGAAAACATATTGTAAAGTCTTGCAAGAGAAGAGGTTAGCAGTGGGGCCTCAGAGGGATATCTCCTGTTTAACAGATCCATAAATGACCTGGAAAGAGAGATGAATAATGAAGTTAGACAATTTGTGGATGCTACAAAATTATTCAGGCTTATTAAAAAAGAGATCACAGAAAGTTATGGAAAGCTGTCATTACAGTTTTGAATGGACAATGTATAGCTATTAAATGATCAGTGGCCCAGAGAAAATAAATGATTACTCTGTGCTTCTTTTAATGTAAGAAGGCAGAAGCATCAAGTGAAACAATTGGGAGGCAGGTTTTCAGCAGATAGGTTGACTTTTCTTTATAAAATTTGATTTTTAAACTCTGTCACAGGTCTTTTGGAGACTAAAAATATGAATGATTCAAAGAGCACTTAGCCATGCATCTAGACATTGAGAGAAAAACATCAAGAATTACTAAACATCAAAACAATAATGTTAAAATAGCTAGCTCTAGGGAATTGTTCCCACAGCAGAAGACACTTCCTGAAAACACAAAAGAGTTGCAGTCTAATAGAAAGAAAAACCCATTTGTTAGGAAAAAGAAAAAAGGGGCTTGCTACTCTCTTTCCCAACTTATTCTTCTTTCTCAAAAGTATCTTTTGCCAGTTCCAGGTGCAGGTTGGAACTCTATTACTGATAAAGTGTTTTACATTTCCTTTCCTCATGGTTATTCCAACAGAAGACAGGGAGATGCTAGTCTGCCATAAGGAGCTGACTGTATTCCCTTTATTGCCTGTTGTAAGCCAAATGTCTTGGTATCATCACAATTGAAATAGCCAAAACAAATGTCATTCAATGGTGAGAGGAGAATCTTGTTGCCATTAACTTTATTATGCTGATCATCCCACCAACAGCCAAGCCAGAGGTGCCAGACCCAAGTTGTGTCTTACACCTGCATGTGGAGAGCCATTAGCCCTGTCTCTGCACTGATCCCTGCATGAACAACGAGGTATCCGAGCTCCATGTTTGAGGAGCACAGTTAATTAATATTAATGAGTATAAAGTACAAAGACCGTTTTTACATCTGCAAAACACTAAAATTTCCTGACAAAATGTCCTGCCTAACCTTCAGGTATTTTGTATCAGAGGTAAGATGTGCTGAAAGTGTTTTAAAAAAAAAAAGCAAATGTGGTATAACACCAAAACTGGTCACTGAATCTGGTGTAATAGGAAGAAATCCAATTGAATAATATATAAAGTTTGAAGTGTGCAACCAAGAAAATCTACACTCTGTTTATGTTGCGGTGACGTCTCTCAGACTCACTGAGTTAGAAGCCCCTGATGACTTACTGCAGGTGCCTGGAGACAGGCTGCTCCTCGTTTCCTTATCAAGAAGCATTTTTATTGTGTATGTGGTTATCCAGTCTATCATACAGCTTTTGTAACCTCTGCTGATGCCTGGAGTTGTTGATTTTGATGGGCTGCTGCTCTTAAGATACTGCATGTTCTTTGTTTAATCACTGTGGTAAGCAGTTTTATCATTCAGCTGAATCGCTGTCTTAGCTTTAAAAAAACATTGATTACAGGGTATGCAGTGACAGCACTCTTTTTTTAGACTTTAAAGCTGCAGATGAGCCCCCTCAAGTATCTGGCTTCTTCTTTAACCTTTTCCTGCTAAAACAAGCAATGAACAAATGTATTGCATCCCGCGGCCTACAGTATTTCATATGAAACTTTCAGAAGTACCCTGTGAGTTCTTAACCCTTTCTTATGATGGGTTCTCATCCTTCAGGTGTGTTTGATGAGCTTTGACACTCTACCATTGGTGCGGTATTTGTACTGCTGCTGACTTGTATTTCCAGTGCAAAGAGAGGTGAGGGAGCATGGCAGGCCACAAGTGCTGTGGGGTCTATCAATGTGATGCCAAGAAATGGACCAGCTCAAACACCACACAAGAAGAAAGCATTAGAAAACATGCAAGACAATGATTTCAAAACAACCTTGAGAGTACAGTGACTTGCTGAAAGAGCTTGTAACTACAATGGAAAGGTGAAATTCCTTCAATCATTTGTTATTAATTATTCACTGAGCTCTCATCTCCACTTAGTGGGGAATTGAACTAAACCTCATGACCTTTGGAACAGTTTCATTAATGCCTAACTGCTTTGCAAAACACTTTCAAACCTGATTTACTGGAGTAATAGTCTCTGCTCCCGTTTAAGAAGTGTCTCTGAGGTCTGTTTTTAATAAAGTGTTACGGAGCTCTTGGAGATAAAACCGGAACACGCAGAATGTGAAGAACTTTCACAGGGAACATTTAGAATAATTGTGTCATGGAGTTGCATCTATAGAAAGTTGTCAGTTGATTGCAGTGGTTGTCACTAGACTTTTGCTTATATTATATTCTTTCTTGGGAAAGATGAAAATGTGGCTCTTAAGTAGGGAAATTCCACACAATTTGCAGCAAGGGTACCCCTCCAAGGGATGTATGTGTCATAGTGGGTGAGTTTTCCAGGTTTGCTTCCTAGATTTTATGCACTAGGTCTGTTTTGAAATAAATGTGCCTCACAAATTCAAACACAGGAGATCACAAACTAATCTGGTACCTAATAAAACAAATAAAATTAAAGGTGTACTCTGTCAATTCTACAGCCAAACTGTAAAGTTAAGTAGAGAGTGCGAATTTAGACTGTTTTCAGGAACCAGCAAAATCACAGATTAAGGAATTTTGTCTTGTTTAGAATAGCCTGATCTATATTATTTCAGTTTTATGCTCCTGTAAAGTGATTAAAATTGAGAGGGTTAAACTGGTTGCAAAATCAAATTATCACAGTAAGTGTATTCATGAGGCTCAAAACTGAGTAAAATTTCTGTACTGATACTTTTTTTTGAAAGTGTACCTGTTAAATCTGCCTAACAAGGACACTAATGCTCAGCAAGAGAGCTCGCAGGCTGACTGATATCAAGAGTAGTTTATGAGACACAAAATAGTTAACAAATGAGCTTGCAATACCACTGAATACTGGAGATAAAAGGGTAAATAATTCCTAAAGTATTATTAGATCTTTGTTTATGTTTTGCCACCATTTTTCCAGTTACCATGGCAACTCTGCCTGATTGCCAGAGCCCTGTAAGGCATTTTTCACTTTGGCAAACACAAAGCCTGGTATGCTGGCTGCAGGGATGCTGGCATACTGGGATATGCAGTTTAATAGCCTGAATGTCCCTCCAGAGCTTGGGAACTAGAGTGGCACCAAACAGTCGGTCACCCTTGCCTTGACTGTGATTACTTCACATCTCTTATGAAATGGGAGTTATCCCTAAGATGTTTCCTTCAGGAAAGAAAGGCTTTGCTGCAGAGATAGAGAGGGAAAAAATACTTTCTTTAAAAGTGTTTTACTTTCCTGACATTTTTCTCCATTGCAAATTCTTATCATTTTAATACTCAAACAGTAAATGCTAAATAATAATAAAAAATATTTCAAGAACAAAATAGGAGTAAAACCTTTTTTCTGGCCATTTATGAGAGAATACTTACCTGTAACTTCAGAAATGAAGTTAATTCAAATGACTAAGATCTGCTGGTGGAAGACGTCTGTTAGCCACTCTTCAAACAAATACTTTCCTCTGATTCAATGTCTTGCAAATTGTGTTGCAAATTAAAAATCTTTTGTTCTCCCTAGAAAAGCTTGTATCAGCTAATACTAACACCAACAAAATGTGCATCTAAAAATAAATATTTTTTTTTCTTTCACAATTTCTGTGAGGGAATTTACTTCTGAGGAGCAGTAAAAACTGATATCTATTTAATGGCTACTTCTACAGGCACTTTAGCAGCTCCAGATATTTATGTACTGGGAAGGTCACCTTTTCATAGCTGAACGCTGTTCTTCTGATGGCATGGAGACTTTGAGAGTCCACAAGTCTCCATTCTTTATAAAGTCAGTGGTGTTTCATAATAATAAAGCAGAGAAATGTAAAGATGCAGAAAATTTCAAGAGGCAATCCAGTACCTTTTGCATTGAAATGGATTCAAGGACACTTACATAAACCTTAACAGAAGTTTATTTGATCAGCTATGAAAAAACCTTCAAGAGGAAATTCTACAATCTAAGCAACTTTCAGTAGAACTTTATTGTCTTGGGGTTTTTTCAGAACTGAAAGAGTCAAATATATCCATAATTTACTCACGCCTCTAGAACCTGTTTTCTATCTACTTTTCTGAAGGACTCTCTTCAGCTTGTTGGCGTTTCTCAGAATGGGTGGCACTGTGAATAAATAAACATAGACCTTGAATGGTGTTCATGTCTTTTTCTACACAGTTAATGCGTTTATTTTTAGCAAGTTTCATCATATTGATTTTGGACTCTGCTGACCCTATCTCCAATTTATCCATATAATTCAGAGTGTTTCCAGCTCTTTTGAAAGTTGACATCATTTACAGAATTTGAAATTATTTTTATGCCACGATTCAATAATTGTTGAAAAAAATGGAAGCAGAACTAGAATGCAATTGTATGAGCTCCTGCTGGAGATTTTTCCCAGTGATACTGATGAGCATGCAGTAGAACAAAGGCTTTTTTTACCAAAACATTTTAATAGGCTCAGTTGGGACAGAAAGTCACAGGAAACCACTGGCAAATCAGGGCATTTCAAGGTCCCAAGAATGTATGCAAGTAGAGGTCTCACTCCCTGAAATTCCTGCTAAAAGTACATAGAAAGTAGGCAAGCAGAACAGTGCAAAGACTCTTTGCTGCACACAGAGCACATGGATGTAGTGAGAGCAGAAAGAGCCAAGCTGCCTTTCCCAGTTTTCCAAGGTGGCCACCTGTTGGAGGTTGGGAATTTTTTCCATCCTGTGGCTAGAGATACCTTAACGAGCCTTAACGACTGGGTACTTAAGAGATAACGACTGAGTACCTGAGGGACAAAGACTCACTTAAGAGACTAAAAACACAGCCAGGTGTGGCAAGAGAAGAAAAAGGTGGCTGGCTGCGAGCAGGGACACACTTGTCCCCCGGACCTGTTGGAGGAAACAGCTGCTGTTTCTTCTTTCCCTTCACTGCTGCCGCGGGAGCTCAGCACTGCTGGGTTTTTCCTTCCTTGCTGGAGTCTCTGCTACCCTTTTGTTCGCCTGCTTGAGTGGACAAGCTCTGCCGCCCAGTTTGCTGCCCTGAGATTCCCTGCTGCAGCTCCGCTCGCCGTGCGGCCGCCTCGCCCTCAACTCCATCTGCCATCACCGAGGAGCTGAGCTCACGCCACAGCGCCCCCTGCCGGCCATGACCGTAACTGCACCAAAGGGGAGGGCGGTGTCTGGCAGCCCAGAGAAAGCTGCCGCCGGGTATCTGGTTTGTTTATTTGTTATTGCTCCTGTTATTGTTGCTTGTTCCCTTGTTATAGATACGAGTAAAGAACTGTTATTCCTTGTCCCATATCTCTGCCTGAGAGCCTTTGATTTCGACCTTACAACAATTTGGAGGGAGGGGGGGTCATATCCTCTAAGGCAGGTTTCCACCTTCCTTAGCAGACACCTGTCTTCCAAACCAAGATACCACCTCTCATATGCAAACTGGATACCTGAGCAAGGCAACACACATCCCCCAGCACATCCTGCTTTCCTGCTTAGGTGCTGTGCTATGGTACATCAGTGGCTGTATTACATCAGCCTTTTGGCCCAGGCCAGCGGAGCTTTCCCTTTAGCCTCCCCTTACTGTGCTTTGGACACACCATGGAGTGTTCTCAGGGCTCACAAATGAGATTCCTTTTAGATGAACTGGGAGCTGTGTTCCATCTGTGCACCAGAGACACACACTGACTGTGAAAGGGCATTTAGACCTTAGGCCAGACTAAAATCAACCTAAAGGGAAAAATTGTGAAAATGTTCAGATAACACCAATAGCTGTTGCTCCTAGTCCTGTTTTTTTTTTTTTTTTTTTTTTTTTTTTTTTTTTTTTTGTTGGTTTTTTTTTTTTTTTTTTTTTTTTTTTTTTTTTTAAAAAGAAAAATTTTTTTTTTTTTTTTTTTTTTTTTGTAGTAAAGGAGAAATCTTACTTTATTTCAAGGCTCTCTGCAGCAAATTGCATTGTTAGAGAGAACACTGTAAGGTAGAGAAAAATAGAGCTGGGGATTCTAGCTGGTTATGAAAACGTCTTTTTTTTCTGAATTGTCTATCATAAAAAGGATCAGCTTATACCAGATATTCCTAAATTTGGTTTAGTCAAGTCATCCTCTTGTCACAAGAGCAGCTAAACCCCAAAGTGAGTGTAAAGCTCAGAAATACTTTAGCAGGCTACTGTTGAACCCGCTGGATTGAGATTCTTGATCCTGCATAATATGGGCACTCAGATCACTGAACTATAGTTTTTTTTCAGCAAGGAGACTTTTACTTTTCACGAAACGCAAAACTACAGAAGAAATGCCAATTCCTCATGAAGCACTTACACCCACAAAGGTAGGATGCTGAAGCTAGCATGTAATAAGGATGTAAATAATAAATAATGCATTAGCATCTAGTCCATCAGCAGTTATGTATTAAATAGAGATTTCTAAAATCAGGAGAAGGCTTTTTGAAAGCAAAGTTTTGAAAGAAATGGAGGGAAAAGCAAAATAAAATTGACCTGAAACAAGTCTACTGCTACAGATTTCAAAGACATAATCCCCAGGAGCACAGCAAAAGCTTTCTTGTAAAATAAGATGGATTTGAAGTGAAAGATTGACCCAAACTCAAGGAATTTGTGATTCCTTAGTACACGTGTAAGGAAGGATTGACACTTGCAAGCACAGAACTTAGGGTTTTTTAGGAAACCTTTGCCATTTCCAGCCCACACTCCCTCCCCATAATCAAAGAAATCAATTCATTTTTCTAAATTGAGTATGCCTTTCTTTTATAACTCTGTGATAGTGGATACTATTGCTAATAGTTTTTCTCTCAGAATCATTCCTTAAGAATCTTCTCTTTGTAGACCTTCATAAGTAAAATAAGCACATGATAATTGCACTACGAGGTGACACACCCTGCTCAAAGACTGAGAGTTACTATGGGGTTCTTAGGTTGTACCCATGTCACCCAGCAACACAAACGGCCCCTTGATGTAGGTGATTCACTTTGTAAAGATGAAAGCAGATTCAGAACAAAAGATTCTGTGCAGGATCTTAAATTTCACTGATTTTCTGTTCATGACAAACAGAAGATGTGGACAGGATTTGTCATAAAATAGGACATGCACAGGGATTTGAATATCTTTCCAAATGTTTTGAGGTCTAGAAATACAACTTTGTTGTTCCTGGTTTTGGCGGTGTATTGTGTTTAGCAGCTGGCATAAGAACATAAGAAAGGCCATATAGCACCAGTCCAGTTCTGTTTCCTGTTTCTAATTGTAGCCAAGAGCAAATGCTCAGAAAGAATATAAAAATGGAAAAGTTATAGTATTTCCTCTTCTGTGCATTCTGCTATCTCTTCCATATCTTTAGCCCAAGGACACTTTGAGCTAAAGACAATACCTTTGTGTTTAATAGCTTTTATGTTACTTCCTTTCAGAATTTTTCTTGTGGCTTTTTAAACTTTATGAAACCTTTTAGTATCTACAACATCCTCTACCTAGTTTAATCATGTTTTGGGTGAGAAATATCACCTTCAGTTCGTTCTGGAACTGCCATCTGTTTAATTTAAAACCTCTCTATATACAAGTGTAAGATCTATATGTTGGATGGCAATCAGATAAACAGTCAGCAAACTGTTGCCCCAGATGCTCTTAGAAAATAATTTGAAAACTTGATGAATCTCACTGAAAGCTGAGTAATTGAAGATGTTGTTGAAAATGTGCATCTAGAGTGTCAGCATATACAGGAGGTATATAAACGAGGTTTTACCTACCACTTAAGAAAAATGAGTCTTAGTGCAAAAGCAACACAACTTTGGTTCTTCCTGAAGAAGAGCTAACACATGGTTATAGCAGCACAGACAAATACCAACTAAAGGTACCAGGATTCAGACAGCTTAAAATGACATAATAGGTAATTAGGTGGCTTAGATAATGTCTTCTTGTGAGTATTGCTGAGATTGCTTTTATCTCAATGTCTGCTTCTCTAATAGCAGTTTAAGTGAATACTCTGCATACTTAAATAGGTGCAGAGAAATCCTGCCTACTTCTACTTCCCTGTTTCAGGTGTGACAATATAGAAAGAGGTGATATGGGCAGGTGTGGGGTGAAATATCTTCAGCTCTCTTAATGTGATTCTCCAGTAGATATATCTGAATATCCTTGGAGACTGGAGTTACGAGGTGGCAAGGAATCTTGCACTGTCAGGAAGTCACCAAGAAATTTCAGGAAGAAGCCTGTGTCTCCAGTCCTGTGGTCTTGCATATCCATGACTTTTCAGGCTTAAAATGCAACACCATTTCTTATAGGGTTTGCTCCAATTTAACTCCAGCACTGCCTTGTAGGGATCAGTGCAGCTGGCAGTTTCCTGAGACAGTGGCTTTTTTGGTCTTCCCCACAGCTCAAGGAGTGGTTGTTCCTTTCTCTTCCCCACTGGTGAGGCCAGTTCTGGACACCTCAAAACAAGGCAAATGTCAGGAAACTGGACAAAGTCCAACTGAAAGCCACAGAAGTTGTTGAGGAGAAGCTGAGAAAGATGAGTTCATTCAGCCTGGAAAAGGGACGGCTAAGGGGAAGGACAACCTCTTCTCGGAAACTCAAAGAAAAAGGACCAAAGCACCAATTACAAGTGTCAGCAAAGACAAGCCTGGCTAGGTATAAGGGAAAAAACACTCCTGGCAGAGTGGCTAAATACAGGAACAGGTGCTATAGGAAGGCTGTGGAATCTCAGTCCTTGGAGATTTTTTTAAACTCAGCTGGACCTGATCTAGCCCGATCTAACTTTGAAGCTAACCACGCTTCGAACAAAGAACTTGAACTGAAGAATCCCCTGAGATCCCTTCCAATATTAATGTTTTCATGACCCTATGACTTTGAAATCACAATTTCTTCTCTTCACTTTATGACCTGCAGTCAGGTTGCTCCACTAATATTTAAACAAATTAAATAAAAAGGTAATTGTCTTAATTCTTACCACCAAAGAATTCCACTGCAGTTAATGTGAGAAAATTTCAGAGTATTCTAATTAAGGAATCCCAACCACCAATATTGAAAGTTTTCCATATAAGAATGAAACTCTTTTTCATTTAGCAAAAGGGGTATTTTGTACTTCAATATGATATAATATATGCCATATATTTCATTGTGTATGACAGAGGAGAAAAGTATATGCGTGCATTGCTCACAAACCAAAAACCAAATGGCATTGGCTCTGAAAGCCCCGAGCAGTTTCATAACCAGATAAAGCCTTATCACCTCAAGAAGTGTCAGTGTTTTTCTCATCAACCATTTGGAAGTTTGGGATTTTTTTTTAATAAAAGAAATGAGAAAATAACATCTCATCACAAACAGTGCCTCTTCACTATTGCATTCCATTATGTAAAGCAACACAGTAATTATTGTAGATATTACTTCTGTATTGTCAAAGAGATGTTAGGAATGTGACATAACTTCTCAAATATAGCAAGCTGAAAAAAACCCCCCTTGTCTTCTTGTTCCTAGTGCAACTTAAATGGAGTTAGTAAGTGCACAGGTATGAATGCCTCCAGAAGTGTTGAGCAGACTGATAAACCTCCTCACTGGGAAAGCACTGAGTTCCTCAGGCCACTAAGAACATAGATATAGATAGAAATAAATATAAGGGATTATCATAGATAAAGGATTTAAAGCAGGATGTTTGTTGAAGAAAATCCAGACAAAAATAACGAAAGAGGCTGTCAAGTATATAACCATGCTAGTAATAGTACACAACTTTGGAATTAAGGTATGTTTTCTAACCATTTCAAATCCTGAAATTTCATCTTGGCATCATATCCAAAATATTTCTCCCCTGCCTTTTGTAATCTCTCCAGAAATGGAAACTTCAAAAACTCTGGTTTTCAGTATGGTTGAGAAACAGAGGTGGAAAGTGCTAAATTATTCTGTTGCTCATGGTAAAAAATCCAGCTCTATCTTTCCTTTCTGTGTAAGCTTTACTGTGCTATCAGAACCATGCATTATTAAAACATTATTTGGCTGTGAAGCCAATGGAAATGAGTTAGATTCTCATGAGGACTGTACCTGTTAAGTAATAAAGGCCTTTTCCTATCTGGTTTTTTTTGCACAGTAGCATCACACACTGAAACTAGTGAAAAGTGCTGTTCTCTGTTTTTTAACCTAGTGGAGTGCTGTCTGTCAGAGATAACTGTGTACTTTGTGCAAGGAGAGGCTTAGACGAAGAAAGGCACTCTGGAACTTGTTATACAGTAAGTTCAGATGTTTCAAAGAGGAACAGTCCTATAACATCCAAATCTCTGCAGTCTTTGGAGTGGCTGCTCAACATTCTATTTTCACTTTGTGTTTACATCTTCACTGAAGAAGTTCAGTTCATGTGAAAAAGCAAACTTTTCTTTCAATTCTCATATTCTCTTCTGAGAATACAGTTGAAGGAGCATGTTTTCTATCAAAAAATACTGCCATGACAACGTCTGTGCACTGTGCACCTTCCTCTTTCCCATCAAACATCCACAGTGCAACAAATATGCGAGTGCTCTCTAAAAATGGTGTCATTTCCCTGTAACATCCCATATCTGATATTTAAGTCATTAATGGAGATGGCTTGTTAGCTTAAAACAGTTACCAAGAGATGGCAGACAATAACTGAAAAATACTGTAACTTTATTGGATAGACTGATCAGAAAAGTAGCCAGCAGAAGAATAGTTTAAGGTAAATTTCTGTATGAATTTTGAGAAGAAAATGTGACCTGTGATTTAGGATTAGATGTAGAAAGCTTTACCTGAAACATTTTTTCCCCTTGGTATAAGAGCCTAAAACAATTAATAAAGAAATAATGCAATCACAGGTCTTACAGAATATTTTGTGTAGCATACTGGTAGATTAAATTTCTTGATCTTTTTTTCATGCTATTAAAAAAATGTGTGTATGGAAACATTGGCAGTGATAGCACTGGCAGGTTTATTGGTGACTGTCCACGTAGCTTCTTTGAATACAGTAGGTCTGCAGTGTGACTGAAAGCCAGATTGTCTTATTGACCTGATACAGAGTGGGAAAAAACAAAGATTTCAGTTGGTGAACAAGAAGCCATCCCCCTCCACCAAGCAGTGCTTCTTGGTACTGTACACAGTTTAAATTTAACTTAAAATCAAATTGTCTTTCACCAGTGTGAACCTCTGCCACCATCCTTCCTTTCTAAGCCTTCTTTACCTTCTCCTCTGCAGTCTGAAAATCTCACGTCCTACTTTCTGTCAGTAAAGGTATTGAATGTCATTGTCTAGCACGGCATTCCAGTTTCTGCACACTGTAGCAAATAATTTAATCATAACAGATTAGGTACTGTGCAAATGTCAGCTAATCAGCAGTGTGAGAAATTACATGTATTTCCTACAGAAAGGTAGAGTAGTTGGCTTAAAGAAAGCAATATAAAGCAGAACTGATGCAGATCCCTGTATCTACATAACAGTGTATCTATGTATCAGTAGAGAGGCAGATGGATGGTGGAATGGATGCATGGACATGTCACCCAAAGTAAAACCATCCACAACACAAATGCCATTTTATCCTACCCTTTATACAGTGCCACTATTACTCCCATTACAATGGCTATGGTGCATGAAGAATGACTTGAAATAGAGCATTAGATGCTGTATTGCAGAACTGAGTATAGAAGGGATTTATTCTACATGTAGATAGTTCTTCTTTGGCTTTTCTACTAAAATCAGACATAACAGTAATTTTTAAAAAGTCCTAGTTGCAGGCAGATTGTTTGTTAACAAAATAAATAGCCAGGAAGTAAGGGCAGCAGGAACAAAGAGATAACAGAAAACTCACTGCAAAAGGTGACACAGAACATGAACCTTCTCTCCCTTCTGTTCTCCCTTTAATTAAAAACAGAAGCAGGAAACAAATTAAACATACAAAGCTTCTGCTTTGTGCAGTTTTCAAAGCAGACATAGCGTGCATATCCCCTGGAAAAAGTATGTGTGATAGGTGGCACGTGATGGGGCTTTAGGTCCTTTTTTTATCCCACTGCTCTAGGGACTACGGAGCAGTGTGATACTGAACTAGTAGGTGTGATTATACCATCAACTTGGTTTGCTCCCTGCTTTGTTGTCAGCTCTGATTTTCCCCAGACTATTTACATACATCAGAGTCTGGAGTACACCAAATTGCTGCAAAAATACATCCAAATCGTTTTGTATCCAGCACTGTCTCATGTTTTGAGAGTGTACAGAACAGGTAGACCTAGAATGAAAGTAAAATAACTACTGTAATTTAAACATACAATTTTTTGCCGTCTTTGAATTTTTGGACTCTGAGGATGACATCCATCTCCCCTACTTGTAAACAGAGGAAAATATACACCTCCCGAATGTGATTCATGTAATGCATATTAGAAAACTCTTAGAATATACCAAATCCTGTTGTAAAAGCACACAGAGAAATATTGTCTGGATAATCTCAGATGATAAAATGAGATGATATTTTCTCTCAGTTTTGGACATCTAAATTGAGGAAAGTGAATCAGAATAACATAAAGCTGGAAGATCCTAGAATTTATACTATCATATATTTTCCCTCATTTTTTAAAAGGTAAAAGTTACTAATTCCTTTCTGAAGATCATAGTCTGAAAGCAGACACATAGACCCATGTCAAAGTTATTTTCTATCCTTTCTGTAATGGATATGGGAACTAAAGATGACCTAGGTGATCTGCATTTTTTACTTATTTCTGAAAAAGAGAGCTTATAATGAAGGGATACCATGACATGGTTAAAGTGCCTCCAGTTTGGTAAAATGATATAAATGCAAGTGTGGAGAAGTTATTAAAAGTTAATCTTCCATCATATAGATGAGCTCAGGATCCACTTCAATCTTTGCTGCTTGCTTGTAGTTAGAGTCTCTGTAGATCTTCCTTGGGTTTTCCAGTCAGAAGGCCTGAACCACCCATGCCCTTCACCAACACACTGTATTTTCTCCTGCTTTGTAGTGAGATCAAAAGTTGGAATCCTTAATCCTAAAATACGAAATGCTCCTCTGTTGTTTTCACTGATTCTTAGCTTTAAAAGGTTAGCACATTTAAAAAGTAAAAGCTGAGATTTCTCCTTAGTTTTCACCCAGACCAGTTACAGCTAATTTCCAGGGAAAAGATAGGTCACTCGATGAAAAGCAAAAAGATTTGTTAGATAATGAAGGCCTGATCAAGGTAAAGCTGTAGCTCTGGCTTTTCAAGACAAGGTGGGAATAGCTGCCTCTCTACTTCCACAAGGTACAGGTAGCAAATCTAATGAGGGGAGAAGGAAGGAGGAGGAATTCATTATCATTTCCTCTGTAGAAGAAAGCTGTTGAAAGAGGGATTCTGATAGAATTGGGGAAGATACACTACACCTCTAAGTGATGTGCAGAAACACATTCATTCCTTTGCATGCTTGGAAAACCCTCTCTGTAGTTGCAGGAGACCCTTCCTACAGGCCAGGCATTCACAACATAATTGAATCATAGGCTAAAGACCTTAGGACATAGCCTGTAATACCATAGTATTTACAATTAAGCATGGTAATCCATACAGTATTTCTTCTCTGTCTTTCCAGATGTTCTTCCAAATTGAAAATGCAAATAATCATTTTCTGAACGTCTATAGTTATGATAATCTTGTCATTTAGTGGTGTGTGTATTTTTCTTGGTCAGTTGAAGCCAAGACTAAACAATTCACAGGTTGGTGTCGTGATTAAAGCTCAGCTGGAAGTTAGGCTCCATGCACTCACTTCTCTCCCCCAATCCCTTCTGGTGAAAGAGCAGAGCTTATAGGTTGAGAAAACAATTTTCTGGAAACAGCAAGGAGTTAAGATAATGAACTTGCTGTCTCTTGAACAGCAACAATAGTAATAACAACAGCATATAAAAGAGGGTGATTATATGCAAAATCCCCACTGAGTCCATGACACGACCTTAGCCAGCACCACCCCACTGCTCCCTCCACAATGTTTTTTCCTCAAGCCCAAGACAATGAAAAACACAATGGCAGGCTAACACTCTGGCTGGGATCAACACCACCCCACTGCACGTCTCACCACCCTTTTCCCTGGGAAAGGACAAAACTGACTTCAGGCCCCTCTGCACATCACCTTTGTCCTCCACAGGAAGTCGTGCCCCCTTCTTCTCGGAAGTGAGAATCCTTATTTCCACCCCCCAGCAATGATGGGAGTATAGAATAATGACCTAGATACAAACACCCTGCTCCAGGCTCCATCCCTCATGTCCTTGGCTGGAACTAGGACAGTAGACCACTGTCATTATCACTGTGCCACTGATGCAGTTTTTGCAGGTTACAGCATTCTGGAGAGCAGAAGCCATTGGTCTGTAAAGAAGTAAACAAAGGAACTGCATCCTCAGGAGGGTGTTAATGTCCAGGATGCACACAGAAACTCTGAGGCTGATCCAAAAAACTGGTGAAACTGAAAGTTGTAGCAAACTCAGCGTGCCTGGCATGCATATCGAGAAAGTATCTCTGTCCTAGGTTAAATACTGAATAAAATATGAAATTAGAGGCAATCCCGGTTTGAAAGAATGTATTTCATAGTATTACAATATGTGGCAGTTTCCATTTTTTACTGTGTTTTCAGACTTCTCTAAGAGATGTTGCTAGACATCAGAAAAGTATTAGAGTGTAAGTCCTCAAGTATTTCACTCTTGTGGCATGGGTTTTATTCAGTCTTCAGAATATTTGGCCCAGGAAATCATTGGAAGTGGTCTAGATGTGCTGCTGCTGTCTGGGAGCACTCATATATGGGTAAGAAATTGAAAGATACACACACTTTTAGCATATGCTGGAAGCTAATCTGCAATGAATTGTTTTCACAATAATCAAACAAAAGTTCACAGCTGCAAAAATAATCATGTAGGAATATTTGGGGATCAGGACTGGAAGTTTATGCAATTCTTTAGTCCCCTTTCTAGTGCACTGTTAACTATGCTGCATAAATGATTTTTCTGATTAGTAAGACCAAATTATATATAAAAATGTATTTAAATAAAAAGATGTTATATATGTCTCCATATGGGACATGGGGTGCTCCCGTCACTGAATTGCTCCCAAGATGAAGCATATATCCCCAAGTCCATGGAGCTGCTGAGCTCTCCCATTCAGACTGTATTTATGTCTGCCCCAAATATTGCCTTCTGGGGTGTTTTTTTGGAGTTCAACTCCAGTTCAGATCCAGAGCACCCTTTTCAGTTCTAGCTGGAACTTTGAAAAGGACATTCCATAAAGTACAAATAATCATTTTTTTATTGCTATTTTTCTCTTTGTATGAAGCTCTCCGTATCTCCGTTTCTCAAGCCACCTAAAACCAACCCAGCATGGATTCTGGAGTATCAGTTTAGAAGTACGCTTTCTTAATTTCTTCTTACGCACTAACAGTTGATTCCTGGCTATTTAATTTTTTTCTCCTGCAGCAGGTGTCATCTTACAAAAGTCTCTGCAGCAGTTAATGAAAAAGTGGAATATTCTGGGAGTTGTAGTCTTTCAAACAGAGCTTCACAAGGACATACCTGTATTGGAACACTACAGCTCCCTGAACTTCCTCGCATCACTGCCTATGAAACGTCCTGCAACATGAGTAGTTTTAGTGGGGGTGGTACGCACGGACTTTCGGCACTGCAAATCACACTGCACCTTACATCTGTGTGTGGGAGCAATGGGGAGCCAGAACGGACTCCCACAAACCAGTGCATGTTTAGGGTGGGGAATGACTTAAGTCTGGTGTGAAACAACGTTGTTATTTGAAATATTTCACTTGAGAAAACTATTCAGCCCAATTCGTGCCTTTATCACCCAGACATGGAGATTTTGGTCAGATTGTGTTGCACTTGGCTGATTTTAGATTTTTCTTGGAACTAAATTACTTCCAGGTCTGGCCGTTACCATCACCTCTGGCTCGTGCCCTGGCAACAGTTTGTCTGACTGTGGTGTCTGAAGAAAGGCTCTGTGGCTATTGCTGCTCTTCCATTCCCAAGTCCTCCATTATTAAAAATTGTTTAACTTTCTCACAGCTTAACTCTCCATGCCAGTTCATTCAGACAGATATAGACTTTGGAGGGTTACAAAAGAAATCTCTCTAACTAGCTGGAGATACATAAAGATCTAAATAAAAATATTAAAAACTTGGACATATTTCTTACCGCTGTTTCTTTTGGCAATTCCTTGGCTTTACCTCGAACTTGCCTAATAAACCCAGATTAAATTCAGACCAAATTATTCCTGTTTTGAGAAGTGAAGTACAAGTTACACATTCCCTGACAGCATATGGCTGGCTCCAGACGTAGAGTATGTTCCTTGACAGAGAAACTGGAGAGCTTTACCATAATTTTTCAAATTATTATAGAGTTAGAGTCCCCTAAACCTCATGCTCATCAATTTGTAAACGTGTGCTGAAACTCTTAAAGCAGCAGCTGTGCTTGTGCTGTGAGCATTGTTGGTTTCTGCTGCTGAACAGTTGGTGTTAGAACAGCTTTTTTCACTGCCTTTTTGCATTCATGATCCTAGCTGGAGACCAGAAGGTGGGAAAAAGCATAAAGCCACAAAATAAAGAGATAGACATAATGATATTTTCTTTCTTTCCAAGGTTCAAATATCTAACTTCTGAAAAATTGTTTTGGGAAATCCTCTTTTAGTTAACAAGCCTGATTCTTCATCTAAGTCACAGTTTTGTTTTATCTGAACTAACACAACCTTCTAGTGGCTCTGATGTACAAAATCTAATTTTCAAGTCAGAATATTCATTCAAACTATTATATCATTGAAAGTAAATGGAATAAATATATGCGTGTATTTGTGTAAGCACCTAAATATTTGGAAGAAAAGGGGATTTTAATATGCAAAAGAAGTATACAAGCCCTGAAGATAGAGGGAAGATAAATGGATAGTGAAGGAATCAGATTCCATAGAGATTATTCCCTTCATAAGAAGGAACTTCAATTAATTGAAAAATGTTATGAAATGCATGAGAGAAGTACATGCTACTCAAGTTAATGACTAGTTTTATGCTTTACAGTCTTTGCCCTACATGCACAAATAAATTTCATAAACATCCAATACTTAGATCTGGCACAAGATGTATTTATAATTAATGTTTTGTTGGACTGAGTGATGCTTATTTGCAGATTTCGCTAATAAATAGCATTTTAACATATTCCTAAAGAAGGCCAAGAAATTCATGTGAGGTAAAAATTTCACTGGATCTTGGCTGTGTTAGGGAAACTACAAGGTGTTCTTGGATGAGTTCTTACACCAGACGAAAATATATTTTTTGATTTTTGAACACATTGTACCACCTGGTCCCTACTGCTGAAAAAAGACAAACTTATCTTTTCTGAGGAGTAGTCATGCAAGGAAAAACAAATAAGCAAACGAAAACCAGGGAAAAGATAGTGGCAGAAAGTTTTTTTAGGTTGTATGTCCCCGCAGAGGACAGAGTCATTTTATTATATTTATTTTAATATCATTTCCTAATGTAATGTGGCTTCCTCTTCTTCAAAAAGTAAG
Organism: Dasyornis broadbenti; assembly: GCA_013397935.1. NCBI lineage: Eukaryota > Metazoa > Chordata > Aves > Passeriformes > Dasyornithidae > Dasyornis > Dasyornis broadbenti. The sequence goes on along the minus strand of VZRN01004865.1, from coordinate 1,008,979 downwards.
TCTTTGGTATTATAATCCCTGCCAACAAATAAAAAAGTACTAACGCATTTTGTCTTCAATCAAAATGTAATTCTTTTAACGTTTTCTGCAAAGAGGAATATCTGCATGAGCCCAGATGCTTTTGAAGATGAATATACATGTCAAGTGAAAGATTACTAATTCAGTTAATTAATTCTATTTATTCAATTATTTTATTAATTTATTCACTGAATAATCAATTAGTTGTTTACTTTCAAAGGTTCACGATGTCCTTGAGCAACTCATGGACCAATACATCAGTGTAATTAACTACAGACTGGACTAAAAATGCAGTGAAAATTTTTCACCTGCAGCTTACAATGGATGGAGTTGCTGGTCCTTAATGGGCTGTAACAGACCAGATAGTGCTGCCATCACTCCATACTGCTCGCAGACTAAACACTGAGAGAACAAGGAAATGTCTAATCTCCATAGCAGCTTCCTCCTTCCTCTTCAGGGCAATACTGAACAATGGGAAATGGATGCTAAGATTCAAACAGTCAAGACACTACAGGCTGGATCTTCTCAGTCTGTCCTAATCAAGGGAAATACTTCCAAGGTCAATTATTGCTCTCCAGGAGCAGTGTGGATTAATGATCAGTGTTCCAGGAGCACTAGGCTCCAAATTTGTTTTCCTGATCTATATCTGTGTGGCATGGATTATGGACCAAGTGTACTGTTTGAGTGAAGGAAGGCATATATTTGCCTAGTAAAATTCAGCGTTAACCCACAGACATTAATTAGCCTGCATTAATATCACCACACATTACCCAATTGGCATCAGTTATATTCTTCGAGTCTGCTGCTGTCCTTTAATGTACCCGGCACTTATACATCAAATTTGACCCAGCATTTGTATCAATAGCACAGAATTTATTTATATTCATTATAATTTTGGATGGTTCAGTGAGAAAAACATCAGTAAGTGGAAATGTTTGGGCAGCTGACCATGAAAATGGCTATCTGTCAACAAAATTAGATTAAAGAATCTGATAGGTGATCTAGAACCATGAACTAAGATATTAGCTGTTGAACTAAAGACTCACACTGGCTTTAAGTTTTAGAGTGGAGATTTTCTGTATGTTTCTGAGTACCTACTGAATAACTGGATACATGATGACTAATGTAAAAGAGGTTCCTTACATTTCAACAGAGCTTTTGCTTTTCAAAATAATTCATTTGTTCATCTATTTTCATTTTGTCAGTATGATACTTGTAATAATTGATCAAACTTTTCTGTTAATTGTACATAAAAGTGAACTTTTACTTGGGCAAAAATAACTGCACACCTTTTTTTTTGTACATAGCCAGCTAAGCACTGCTTTTTCTTTTCTGGATGCCTGAAAATCAAATAAGTGAGAAATCTAATGTCTCAGCTGCAACCCTGCCAGTTTGCATGTGCATTGATATTAAGCTTTTATTGTTATATAAACTGTATTTGAATACAAAGATTTTAATCGTGTTTGTATCTCTGGGATAGCAAACAGATTTTGTTAGAAAAATTATGGAAGAAAATCTTTGAAAGTATATCTCCAAACATGTAGTCTTCTTTATTGTGAAATGTTGATTAAATGTACTGATTCATGTCATTAGGCTGACCGTTTTCTGATAATCAAGAATAATTTATTAATCATAACACATTAAAATATGTTAAGGTGTTTCTCAAATATTTACATCTATTTGCATAATTCATATTTATTCTTATAAGTGAACTTGCAGCTTGTTTATAAGTAGGAAATGTTGTGAGTGTGATCAGTTCAGTAATAACTCTGATCAGTGATGCCACTGAGATCTGTGCTTTGGGAAAAACCACATCCTGCTGAAGTTAGTCTTACCTTTTCCAAGGGAAAGTTCTAGCTTTAATTATTACACAGCTGAATCTTTGCAAAATCTCCTCCACCTGGATATTGCTTTGTGATGCAGACAAATGTGTCACAAAGTCTTTTGGAATTCTGATTAACCTAGAGGTACGCCAGGGACTTCATCTACTGAAAATTGGGATACACTGAAGTTTGTTTTTTCTGGGGTCTATACACATGCATATACTTCACCATGTGACCACTTTGTTTTTATCTTTATTTTTAATTGATTTAGGACATGTACTGATCGAAATTATTGGATTGAAAAGCAATCATGTTTACATGACTTTTTATTTAAAAAAAATCTTTCAAGAAATTAAAAATTTAAAAAAAAAAGAAATCCTGAATATTTTAACAGGCTTTCTGAATATTTACTTTGCATTAAAACTAAAAAACACCCTAAGCCTACATGTAGTTGCTGTGGAAATGATTTTTGTTTAACATATCCTGAAAAACAAACATCAGTACTCTAAAGCTGGTAGTAAGTTTCCAAGTATTTCTTATTTACTACAGCCTTTTCCTCCTGGAACTCCATAGGAGGTTTGATCTCTCTAAAACCTCTGACATCAGTTCCACTGTTCTTGTTAAATGTTTTTGTATTTCTATGCAAAATTAAGTTTATCCAAAGAAACACCAAATGCCTTTTAATTTTTTCTTCTAAACAGAGTAGGTGTTTTGTATCTGTAGACAGCAGGAGATGTAGAAAATCATTCCATTGCTGTGTTTCAGGCAATTTCAATTGCCAGAACTACAGTTTTAATGATGATGTTGTAGTGGAGGTATCATGTTGATTAGATAACAGAAGCAGAATGAAATGCTGATACGGTCCAAAAGAAACAAAAGCCAATCGTTGATGTAGCCAGTGCTACTGACAACTGTAAATTTAAGGGCACATCAAAATGATTTTGACTTCATGTTGATCTGTGCAAAGTTGTAGTACCTATAGAGTACCTACGAGAGCTATAGTTTGGTGGCCTTGTAAACAGAATGTGAAAAGCACATAAGGTAGTAAGAACCTTCAACACCAAGGTGCTGTGCATACACTCAGTGAGATGAGAGCTGTGAGCAGCAGTCTCTGCAGGATGACAGGTTCAGCTCAAGGTGAGGCCTGATGAAGGTGAAGGTAGATGAGAATGTACATCACCCCTTTTCTATTTCTCCCTTTTAGAGTCAAATCTCATTTTGCCTCCTTAAGAAGACACATTCAAAGACATATTACATTTTATTCTCCCTTTATGAATAGCAGTTCCAGTACAGATTCTGCAATTCTCATGCCTTTAATATGGTACTGTTCCATGGCATAAAGAATATAAAATTATAGAATTTATGCAGGTCAGTTTTCTCCAGACTGATATCAGCACAGTTGGAAAAAGCCTTTTTAAAACCATTTCTTCCGTCTGATTTTCAAAGAATAGATTTCATTTTCCCCTCCCATATCAGTTCATTGGAAAATAATCTATAACTCACTGAAATGGTTGATAGTCTTTCAAAGAGCAATTTGTATACAGGGAGGTGAAAGTATCTTTGTCCATGGTTTGGGTTGGGGATTTTAGTATGTATGGAAATAGACTGTGTATGGGAGGAGGAGGAAAGGGCATTGGTTTTAAATTTATTCTAGTCTTACTGGAAACTGTTCAGCTGACAGTCATGGAGAGTTAAATTCTCTGCCAGCCTTAGAAATAGTATAATATGAGCAGTATAGTTCTGTTATGCTGCCAAGTGTATAACTCCCACCTTGGTCAGACGGAAGAAGACCAAAAATCCAGCAATGACAAAGAAGTCATTGACCTCCTGATTGTCACCACTGTCCCCATAGCCCAGCAGTATCTGGCAAATAAAATAGCTGGGACTGTGCCAGCTGCAGGATACAGAAGGCAGCTGGGAAGGGCTGATTCATGTCACGGACCATATACCCAACCACCATCAGAGAGGAGCAAAGTTCGGTCACAGTTTGACCTTCCTCTGAACCAGCGACTTACAAAGGCAAAAGGCTCTATATCCCATTTTCAATTCCCACAGTCATCCAGTTCTCTCATGGAAATTAAATTTTATCTTCTATATGGCATTTCTGAGCCCTAGTTGAAAGGATAGCAGAAATCATGGCTACATGAAAGCCAGTCTTTAAATTTATCTATCTCCTGGAATCTGAACGAAACCATTTATCACCAGGGTTGAAACAAAGAACTAGAATTTGATTTTTTTTTTCTCCAGCTGCTTTATGTGTTTCAGTGCATGAAATATTTGATTGAAAAATAATTTAATACTTTTCTAGTAACCATGTTTCTCAAAAAAAGGCAATGTTGTTATGCTAGGCTCCTTGCTGTGTTCTGTAAACTTTTAATTCATTACTGAGGAAAAGCTATCAATATTTTTTCACTATTACAGTATCCTTTTGCTCTGAAGTTGTCACAGAGGGAGAAGCAGGCCAGATGCCAGTTGCTTTCATAGGCATCCCACACATTCAAAAGTCTCTCATGAAATTCCCAGTGTGGCCCTTTTTGTCTGGTTTTGGTTCCTTCTGAACCCAAGCGTAGATTTTGCTTTGTCTTCCCAGGAAACATTCAGGAAAAGGAGCTCTGAGAGGAAATCTCACAGTTAACCCTGCAAGAAGGTGGTAGCAGTAATTGCTGCTACCTTAATCTCAGATGGGTGGAACCATGGTATAAACCACCAACCCCTGACTGGTGAACAACACCAGTGCTAGCAGGGCTTACCAACCTTTCAGGGACGTCGCAAGGCCCTTTCACATTGGTGGGATTAGAAATTGGGCTGTTTCCTGAAGAGTTTAGCCACTCTGGAATAAATAAGGTAATTTAGCTGGGTCTGCTCAAGTGCTATAGGCCCCTTGTGCTCTGAGCACCAGTAAGGAGGAGGCTGTGAAATGCTCGTTGTTTCTTGCATGGCCCCACATCCAGGACTAGTGGAACGTGACATCTGGGTTTGGCTCTCTTGTTTCTTAATAACTTGGGTGGATTATGAAAGAAACAGCAAGAAAACAATCCGATAAGGAAAAATTTGCCTTCATTTTTTTAATGTTTAATTTAATAAAAATAAGCCAGGAAGAAAGGCCAAATTGTAGAGGAATTTACTTTACATCTTCAGTTTAGCCAGACATGTTATTTGTTCTGTGCTATTTGAGGGAAGATGATAGATAACATTTTTTAATTATTATTTTATTTGTTATGAGTGAAGTTTAATCAACTATGTACTACCATTACTTTAATTCATGAGATTTAATATTTGAAAAGGCTACAAAAGTCTGTTTCTGTGACTCAGATATCCATTGCATTTTGAGATATCCTAAGCACAAAATAATTGCTGTTCTATCTATAAGGCAGGATAGCAATATCACTGAGGAATGAGGCTGATGCTGTTGGCCTTTGCCTATTAAGCTGATTTTCAGGTCATTTACAGACAGAACTGTTTGCAAATTTTACAATGGCCAAAGAAACTAACATACTCAAAGCTATGAGCTTTAATGTCTAGAGACTGGGATAATGCATGGACCCTAAAACAAGCTTACCCTAACAATACGAGCATTTTGAAGGATCATCTCAAACATGCAGCAGTACATTCAGAAATCCTTTAAGATAAGCACTACAAGGCAGCAAATGCAGCTCTCAAAACCAGTTCCTGACTGTTTTTGGCCTTGTGGGATGATCTGCAGCCAGACATTTCTCCTCCATGTTGCTTTACCTGCTAGTCTGTGTCCAAAAGGGGGAGTCGGTCCCTGGCTGGCTCTCCATGACCAGGGTTGAAAGGCAGTTTGTGGTGGACATTACCAGAACAGGAGACAGTGTCAGAGAAGAATTGCACTTACCTTGCAGAATTTCGAAGCCTTGTTACTCTCCTTTGTGCAGCTTTATATTTATAAAGCAGAAATTAGACTTCATTCTTTCATAGTAGAGAAGGAATTCAGTCTTGGTTTCCAGCTGCAAATATGAAAATGTGCACTAAGGAGATTTTAATTTGAATAATATAAGAAGAAGTAAATGAATAAGCCAGGATCAACATTATGTCTGTGAAAGATTTTGTCTTACAGATATCTTCCGGAAACACTTTTTGTTTCATATTAATACCAGAGATGAAATCACAGGACAGCTGTTCAGTTTTTTCCTCTCTGGGCTGTACCAGTGAACAGTACAATGGTTAACTATAGTTTTGTCTGGCACAGAAAATGGGATAGTGGCCACCTCCTGCAGTCAATGCTCAAGGGCAGTGTGATTGTCACTCTCTTTATACATAGCAGCTGTAGAGTAATCATCATTTCAGCAGCAATTGACCTTGCAAATATAAGGTCCTGAGGCAATGAAATGGTTTACAACATAGCTGCTGGAATGGCATCCAGGGCAGAGAGATCAGCAGTGCTGTAGCAGCATCTAAGACTGATGACAAAAGGGAGTATATTTGTTTCCCAGACATAAACAAGAAATGCATTATCAGCAAAGTGTGAAGAACACTAAGAGAATGACCATGTCTCCAAGCTATTTGGGAAAGGACTCACCTTTAAACTCTATCTAATATTGCAAGGAAGGAAATTATTTTGGCTCAAACCTGATGAGTGTGCAAGGACAGCAGAAATGCAATCTTTTTTTAACATAAGAGCTCTGTTGGTAAAAACACAAACAATGGTAGATCAAACTGGACACTAAATCTAGTCCGGCATCATGTTCTTGCAACAGATCATACCTGAAGTTCCTGTGAAAGTCTGCAAGAGAAAATTAAATTATTTTGATAATTTGGAAAGCTGTCTGCGTGAAGTTTGTGGATCCTGTACATGTGAATTGACCAAAACTTCAGTCAGATCACAGGTTGATCTGTGCTGCCTCTTTGTCTTGCATTTGCCTTAAATTACTGCTCTTTAAGTGTCCTGAAAGAAAGAAAGAAAACATCTGTTGGTTGTTGCTGCTACTGATACACAACAGAAAGCAATAGCAATCTTCTGCCTCTCAGAAGGTTTGGGTGGCCAGGCAGGACTGCTGTGACAATGCAATCCCTTCAGCAGGGTTAAACACTTCAATTCTTCTGTGTCCCAGTGCCAAGGGCTTCCCAAGGGTTCCCTGTACTCTTCGCTCTGGGCTCCCAGGCTAAGGTGCCTCTAAACCAGGTTGTTCTGAGAGCTAGGGCAGTCCTGCTCTTTGGCAGCTGGCCCAGGATCTGTATAATTTCCAGAGCTAGTGAGCACTGCCAGATCCAGCAACTCTATCTTCAGATTAATGATCCAGCAGCCAGAGAAGTATGAGAGGCTAACCAGGTGATAAAAGGACAAGACTATCGATTTTTCCTATTTTATTCAACCTCAAGCTGAAATGCACTGCCAAAACCAGAAATCTTGTGAGGACAAGACCTTGCACCCATCAATGTTGGCAGATTTCCTGGCAGCAGCTACAGTAGCCCTTCTGCCTTTCTCTCTCCATAGCAGACCTTACTCCTCCTAAGATTCTAAGACCTTCCTTTCTAATACTCTCCTGCACAGGTTGAGATGTTCTGAAAGGAGATAAGGGTTTCTCTCTTTCCCAATTCCTACTTAGTTTTTTAAACTTTTAATGTGTACTTCCTGGTGTCTTAACTGTAGGTTTGTTTAATGTTTTGGGAGGGTTTTTTAATGATAGTGTTGATAATAACCATCAATGGGCCATAAATTTTATTGTCCAATTGTGTCCTTCATTGAAAAATAATTCTACCTTTTTTAATTTTCTGCCCTCTGAATTTAATAGCAAGCTCCTTCCTTTTTGTATTCTGTGGAGACACATCTAGAATTATTCATGCCACCTTCTTGATGTCGTGCATTATTTTGAAAGCCTTTGTCAACACCTCTTTATAATTTTTTCCTGAAATAAACTGTCCCAAACTTTTCAATCTCTCTTCACACAAATGCAGTTTCTGAATCCAGCTATACCCATAATCTATCTCTCACCTCCCCGTATTCTCAGGCTTTTTTTAAAAGGACAGCTGGAGATGAACACCTTCTTGTGACAGTGTACTTTGCAATGGAATCATTACATTTTCAGGCTGATTTTCCCATTCTTATTAATTCTAAAATTTCATTTGATTACAGTTTATTTTCTGAATGTTGCAGCCCCTTGGACAGCAGGGTTTTCAATGAACTCCTGGAATTGTTGCAGCTTTAATTTAGACCCTGGGAAGCTGTTTTAATAACTTGGAGTCTTCCACCCAATGTGCACTGCTCTGGTCAGCAGCAAATAGGTGACAAGGTTCTACCAGTCAATTATTATTGCAAGGAACCACAGATACCAAATAATCTCCTGGTGAAGTGAGACGTTTTAGATTATCATCACTGAGTTGTAAGGCAGGTGTGCGAGATAAAAGAATTAGGACACTTGACAACAAAGGTTTCAAACACCTTCCATTTCTGCTGCACACCTAAGTCTCCTAAAGGAAAAGGTCTGGAATAGCTGCATAACTCCCTGTGGCTGTATGGTAACAGTTACTTCAGTGAGATCTCTTCTTTGGGGAAGGAGAATAAGAATGTGAAAACTTGGAGAGACACACTGGAGCCAAATGGGATTTATGTTGTCTTGGAGAAAAGCCATTCTGTCCCACAGACAGTCACCTTTAGCCTTTCCTTAGCAGGCATTCTGTCACGTGGCTCCCAGTCTGGGGTACATCTCATCAGCAACCAGACATGAGACATCTAGTCTTGTGAGACACCATGCATCACTAGATATGAGAAAACTCAAGCAAAATTAGTCCTGGAGCTATATATATTATATAGACCCAAAAAATATCTACTTCTCCATTAGAAACATGTGATTTCTTCTTAAAAGTGGTTAATCCAATGACGCATTGCCAAAGGGGAAACAAGAATTCTCCTCGGATCACCTGGAAACTTTAATGTCTCAAATTATGCCAAGCCACAATGCCAGGTTATTTATTTCAAATATTATCTGACATCTCTCTGTAACCAGCTGTTATGCAAGCAATGATAATCCCTTCAAATTTAATGGAATTTCTGAATTTGGCACCATGCATCTACATTGCCACCACTCATGTTCAAAACAAGATTGAAAGTAAATACAGAAAGGAGCACCACTGTAACTCAGAATACTAATCTAGGTGTCAATCTGTTTTATCAAAGCACTACATTTTGAAAACTTACTAAGGTGATATCGTATTTAAAACATATTAGGCCAGATTTACATCCAGTGAGCTGCAAATTAAGGCAAAAAAATAATGAATCATGTATAGTTAAAGGACATAAATATTTAGAAAAATGATTAGAGAAGTCAGTCATTGTAGTTTATGGACTCTGTTTTCGCTATACTGATTTGGTTTGATGTAAATCTTTCATACTGCTGTTCTACTAACTCCCTTTTCTTGGTAACATTCATGTCATAAAGCTATGGAAGGGAATTCAGAAGCCTGTGCTCGTGCTGTGCTTGCTATAAATGTCAGCTAGCACAGTGTTTGACTTCAGCTGCATTTTTTTATATTTCAGCAATCATCAGGATCATGATGGTGTAGTTCTGATGGGCATGTGGACTTCCTCTGCGTCAAGCATCTGTACCTACATAGGGAACATATTGCAGCCCCTGGACATGGAGGCTGAGTGATTTCCGTAGTAATTCAAATTGAGATTGATGTCAGGCTCCCTGGGCAAGCTGCCTGCACAAGTAGGGAAGAAGACATAGGGAGAGCAAGAGCAAACTCAGCATAGCCATGCTTCTGTATTCCACCCCAGGGACAGGGAACACCCACCAACATAGCCGGTGTGCCAGAAAACATCAGATTTTAATGAGAAGTACATGCGACTGCCTTCTCAGCCAAAAGGATGGGGGAACTGGATCACTGTTTAATTGGAGTTTTAATTGAAAAACTAGCAGTATTTGGCACTGGAAGGAATTTCTCCTTTCAGCCCTTATCTCCACATGTTTTATACAAACTGTGCTATAAGCAGCCGACATTAAGGGTTAGACTTTGAAGTCCATTTTACAGTTAAAATGTACTTCATATTACACTTACATACAGTACCTAGCTGAAGAAATCTGCTAGGCAGCCTATGTATCAGCATCAACATCTACCTTTCCATGTGACATAAATCAATTTTAAAATGCATCCTGTTTTAAAGGGCATTGCTTGGCTTCATTATAACACAGATGAGCAGTATGTGCCAGCTCACTATAAGATACTAGGTCTGAAAAAGTAAATTTTTGCTCTTAAAATTCTCTTGGATTCTGTGCAGTTGCAAAGGCAATGAAATAATCTCTTCAGATCCTCTGTAGCCATTATAAACTCCTTTAAATTACTCTCACCAATATCTTAATCTCATCAAAAAGGAGAAATCTGGGCCCAAAGTAATTCTCCAGAGACTGGATGACATTTTTTAAAGAGAAGCAGATTAAGGGGTCTCCAGCCACCTGAAGAATCTGCACCACCAGGAGAAAGTAGCAACTATGATTGTCTTTTCATGTACAGGGAGGACATTTGCACAGTGTCCTCTCATATGTGCTGTGGTGTTCTGAAGTGAGGAGTACTGCAGCTAATTTAGTGTCTCTGACATGCTAATTAGCATCTCTGGAAATATGAGAAGTATATACTTTTAATAATACAATGGCTTTAAGGCTCAAAATAGTTGAGTCTCACAACAGGATGCACTGCAGAGAAAATGGCACTATATATGGAGTGATCGGGAAGAGAGGAAGAGACTGAAATTTTAGAAAGGCAACAATAAACACTTAAAATACTGGGCACCACACTTACACTCTCAATGAGGTAAATGAAGCATAGAGAGCATCCCACCTTCTCTCTACCACTGCACAGGAGGAGGCAGAGACAATTTCTCTTTCTCACCCAGTTCCCCAGAATGTCATTTCTCTGATTCTTTGCACCCAGACATGGGGGTGGTGAACTGAAGGGTGAGTCACTCTAAGTTATATATGTCTATTGATTAGAGAAAAAATAAGAAAGAGAAATATAAAGTGGAGGTGGTGTTTTCAGGAGACAAATACTTTTTCATCCTAGCCTCCTGTGGAAAAGATCCATTTTCTGAGGTTGAGCAACTGGTTTCATATGCCAATCAAATTTGCCTGTCTGTGTGCTGGTAACAAGTGTGAACTTCAGCCCTCATTCACTACTGACCTAACACACAACCTTAGTCACGGAAATCCACTGAATCTTAGTGACAAGAAGAGGGTTACTCCAGTCCTGGAGGGCTGCCATATTGTTTGCTTTGCTGTGTGAGTGTTGTTTCCTTCCTTTGAAAGTTTCTTTTGCCAAGCCAGCTGAAAAGCCAGGACAGTTATTATTCTGTGCACGTGTTTATTTAGGCTGCCAAGTTAGCTGCTATGGGAGACTTTTTGCAGAAACGAGTGGGATTCGTCACAGGTCGTGTAATTTCCTTGCAAGGTGTAGGGACCTTTCTGTGAAAGGTGTGAGGACCCTGTGTAGGCAGCCCTGGGCTTCACTAACCCCTTTCAAAGGAAACAGGAAACTGGACAATTTGGAGAGGGAGTTTTGTATAACTAGATATGCTGCTGTAATGAGTGGGTGGTGGAGCTGCTTCCCCTTTCTTCAGGTGAGAGAGGATGTTTTTATTGTTACTAGAACTGAGACTGAAGAACAGCTTCAGGCCTGTTATTCAAGAAAGAGAGCCATTATTTTCCAAAAATTTAATAATTTCTTGAACCAGAAATCTTGTAATAGGTGCTCACAGGTGTTCAGCATATTCAGATTCAAACTGGAACTTTATACTGTTCCTTGCCTAGTGAAGTTTGCTTTCAAAGAGAAAAATGCTGCTCCTTGGGCCCAATACTTACACAGTTCTGGTCATTCTGCCATGCATTAATATAAGTCAGAGAGCATATTTTGGGCTGTAGGGCTCTCCTTGTTTTCCTCTTTCACTTGTGCATCGATTCTTGTCATCTTAATTTCCCTGTTTTAAAAGCCTGCTCCTGGAAAGCAAGGAGAGGCCCCACTAGGACAGACAAAGTCAGCACCAGTCTTCTGTTTGGGGCAGAAGAGTGGAAGTTTCTTCTTACTCCTTTGCCTGTTCCAGAGCCTTGGAAATGTCATAAAAGACTTAAAGACTTGGACCAACCCTCTGACCCCCTTGCATCTGAATGGCTTTACCCTGTGGATCTATGAGGGCTCTCTCCACTGGAACATGGGCTGTGTGTTTTGAAGCTGGACTTCCTGACCCGTGGCATGTCAAACCACAGCTGCCTGTAGCTTCTCCAGCAACCTGTCCTCAGTGAAAAGGCAAACAGAATGAAGATCACTTGCACTGAGGTTTTAACCCATCAAGAGACAAAGACAGAAGGGGGAAAGGAGATAATTAAAATATCCACCTCTTCAAGGAAATACTTTCAAGGAAAGGCAATGCTCTAGGATAGAAAAAAAATCCAGGACTAATATATAAAATAAAAATAGAAGGCCAGCTATCAAGGCAGAAGGGTTAAGGTAATATGACTGGTGAAGATCCAGTGTCAGCAGTGATCTGGAGCACATTTTCAGTCATCTCCAAAGAAATGTAATTGGCATGAAACAACAACATGCCATGGCAAAGCCAGTCATTGCAAATGAAAAATCTATGCTGGCTGAGAAGCAGAAAGCCGTGTCCAGAAAGCCTCTGTGATGACAGATTTTTGTCTGCTGGTAGGCTGAAGGATGAAATCCTCCACTTGTCAGTGTCCTTGGGCAAAGCCATTCAAGCAGTCTAAGGCCCGTTAAATATGGCATCTGCTAAATCAGTGGCTGGTAGTAAGGGAAAGATCTTTTGTGAGGGATGCTAAAATAAGTAGTGCTTCTGGAGAAATATGTGATGAAGGCAACACAAAGGAAATAGTTTATTAGAGACAATATCAGGAGAGCTGTTGAGACTTAAAACAGAGACTTTGAGCTCCACAACACACGTGTCATTAGGATTGGATGAACTCTCATACCTTTTTAAGAACAGGTGGTCTATTCCCCTCCCTTTTTTTTTGTGGGAAAAGTCCTCTCAACGCACTGGAGTAGAGCAGTGTCCAGAGCTTTTGATTGCAGGACAGGAGCAGGTTGATATCCCAGGGGCATATGACTTGAGGATGAGTGGCCTTCCTCTGATCCTCAATAAGACTGCAGCCTTTTCCTCCCTGAGGGGCATTATAACAAAATGTCTCCCCTATTTGGGAGCTCACTTTTAAAGAATATGTAATATCTGAACCTTATTTTCTTCTGTCAAACTACAATAAAATTGGGGAATAGGTGCAAAAGTTATTGTAGCAAGGACAGATAACATGCGTATAAACATAGACAATGAATGTAATTACATAAGCCTCATTTCCTAAGCAAACCAAGCTAAAAAAGATTTAATTACTGTTACTACGCCAGGAGACACATGAAGCAAAAGCTGCTGATGTTTTGATTTTCTGTCTGGGGATTTTTTTAAACAGTTGTCAGTATGATTTATATAGGGCCTAGAATAGCTGTGCACTTTTCAGACCAGTGTTCAGACTGGTGCTGGGATACAAGAAGTAACAAGAGTGCACAACAATGAGGAACCTGGGAAGAAACTGAAATTTGAGCTATCCCAAAAATTCTCCTCCCAGAATTTTTGCATATAGGATCTTGCACAAAGAGTCTCAGTGTTTTATAGTGGTGGTTTGATTTTTTTTTTTCTTTTTTTCCCTTCCTAAATAGAAGCACACAAACCATGAGCTGGATATACAGATAATATTTTCTTTCAGAAACATGGGCGGGCACACATTTTGCAAGAACAAATGATTCTAACAGACCCTGGCAACTGCTTTGTGAACCTGGCATTATTCTGTCATTTTCACTGCCATGGAACAGGCTGTTTCACTGTCAGTCACCCAAGTGCCAGAAAGCACCTTTGTCTGGGACAGAGCTCCTAGGCTTCCAGGGATGCACCCTGAACCACCCTTGTAGCCACGATATTTTGAGTGATGACAGCTGCCTGATGCCCTGGAAGGACTTGGGGGAGTTGTAGGCTCTGGAGGATTCAGAGCTATTGCAGGCAGTTGTGTTGTATGTTGATACAAAATTCTGATGTCTCAAAGCCTTATCAGAATATGAAGCAGCACAAAACTATGTATGGTAGCTATGTAGACTTATTTCAGATAGTATCTATTTCTGAAACAACATATTGAAGAGCTTGATCTTGATATTTATTGGTTAACAACAGGCAAAGCCATCCATGAACCTAAGGGCTAAGGAATAGTGCACCCCAAAGAAAACTGAAATGCATGAGAGAAGCACAGCTGATATAAGTGAGCTGGTATCAGTGAACTGGCTTTTTCAATTCTACTTCCACCATAACTCTTCAATTTTACAGAATCAGAGAAGATTTAGATCATGATTAGTGTCTGGGACCAGAACTTGCGAAATAAACTCCCAGGAGACTTAGAATTTACCCTACTGTGTACTGTAAGATATGCTGAGATTTACAGTCACTGGGAATCTAGGGAGAGCAGCACAAGAGCATGACTTCTCAGAAGCTTTAGCAAGAATGCTTTAGCCAAGCTAAAGTAAAACTAGCTAAAATAAATTTCATGTCCTTGAAATAACATACCTGGATAAGAGATTAAGTTATTGAGACACACAGACACATCACAGAAAGATCAGTGTAACCAAAACCCACCTCGAAAGGTAAGAAAAGGACATGAAGAATACTTGGACTGGTGCAGCGCACAGGAGTATCAGCTAATTTTCATCAGCAGTATCCTGAGAGTGAATGAGATGCACGTACTGAGGTGGCGGGGAGGCAATAACCAGAGGAATAACAGTCCTGAGATGCTTGGAAAGTAAATGGCAAACCAAGACATTGACAAATGTTTCCAGAGAGGTGGAAGGCCAGATTCAGTGAATGCAATATGAATGTATTTACCAATCCATCATAACACTGTTGCTGATGTTTAAATGACAAAAAAGCACAGTGCTCTCACTGATTTGACTGTGACTATAAATATGCCAAAATAAACAATGTGTCCTGTTCATCCGAAACTTTGTTCCATCAGATAATTTTTGATGAGCTGTTATTATGGTCAGGGAGATTACATGTGAGCCATGACCTTTTCAGGAGCTGGGGGTTTTTTATAAGCATGAGATACAAAAAAGTATTTTAACATTTGTCTTCGGTTTACAAGTCTTGCATGCTTTGCCAACAGGGTGCAAAAAAGTATTACAGAGCTAAAACTGGGAACTAGCAAAATATTACAAAAAATCAAAATATCTTTGTTGCTTTACTTTATACAGCTATAAATCTTATTTTTTTGTGAATTTTAGTGTGTGTGCAAATAACTATAAATGTTTGTAAATGACAATAAATATACATACAGAATGATAATAACTACATTAATAATCAGATAACACTAATTTCTTTGTAAGTAGACTGAAAAAACCTTGATTAGAAGAAACTAGCCATAAATAATTAATTTTGATTTTTCAATGTCAGTTCACATTTTAAGTTACACTGTGATGCAAAGCAGAGATATTAGTCTTTCATTAAAAAAATATGTTTGCATAGACTTTTTTTTCTAACAGCAACAACCTTATTCCACATATCATTTAAAAGCCCACCCTACTTAGTCTTAATTAAATTTGCTGTTTAGTTTTGAATTTATGCTGCAAATTGTTTTATTCTATGAAATGGCAGTACTCAAAAAAAACCTCTGTGTTTTCAGTTTGGAGTGTTCTGTTGTTTTACCTTTTACTATTCATTCCTGATGTATTCTGAGCAGTTCTATATAAAAGTCATAATAATCCTATATGGAAGTCTGCTCCATAGCCTGCTTTTGCTAATGCTGTTTGACTGAGAATAGTACATTTCTGATGGCTTTTGTAAAGCCATGGTCTTTGCTGATCCAGCTTCTGTGAAGCCTGTAATGGGTTTCATGCCAATTCAGAAAAAACATTGTCGATAGCTAAATTTTCATTTTCATGGGTCTGAAAATGTATGGTTCAGGCTAGTTACAAACCTTATGGACTATGTAAGCTAAATATCTAGCTGCAATGATTTTTTAAATTGAAGTTGGATAGCAAATTTCTATGTCTGTGACATGTGGTTAGATTGTAGAGTGTTTCTAACCAAAAAGTTGAACACTGATAAATAGGTGCATGCCAATACTCCTGAAGATGCTGTAACTCTTTCATTTTAAGAGCTACCTTCAAGTTGTGAATACAAATTTTTCTATCTATACACTATTATTATTATTACTATGACTATTGTACAAAGGCTTCCTATCCATCATTAGAAATGCTGCTAGTAGATATACCTCTTTTAACTGCACTCACACTTAACATACACATACTGATTATTGAGTAGCACTTGGAAGATAAGGATTAAGCATGTTTAGCATAATCTTTAAATACTCTCAGATCCATGTGAGAAACACAAAATGAATTCTCAGTGTTAAAACACCCTTCATGTCAAGCGCTCAAATAAAAAGATTAGATAGATTACTTGTCAATGAGAGGAAAAAACCTGTAATTAATTTATGTTCTTTCTATTTCTCCCCACTTGCATGGACTAAAAAAATTCACAGGTCTATTTGCTTTCATTTCCTGAGCTATTTAAGGCTGTGTTGTTTACTTTACTTGAGCTCTGAGTCTTCACCAGAAACTCTGCTTGTTCATTATATATTTTCAGACGAGCCAAAACTCATTTTCTCAGTACTTTGTTTAACAAAGCAATGCATGAAGTAAACAATGCTATTTTTCTCATCAGGATTGTTATCTTTCTCTTAAAGGAAATCTTAGTTGTCCTACATGGAGGATACAGTTAATTACTGTAATTAAATGGATAAAGACAGGATTATTTTATCTTGTAATATCAGTTGAATCAACCAGTTGAAATAATGTCAGCTGAAGCTGATACTGAACATTTATAGGCTATTTTTAATCCAAACCATGTATATTTGTGTTAAAGAACTTTGATGGAATTTCCTTTATTTAACTTGCACAGCTATTTTGCCCTTAATTTTGAAGTGGTCTACATAGTATGAGTAAAAAAAGATACTTTAAAGGCCTTTAGAGAACGGTATTCATCTGCCACTGGGGTGTTTGAAATCAGGTGACCAGAATATTTTGGTGGCACTGCTGTCCATCCCAGTCATAAGAAATTTAAGTACTTGCTTTAGAATGACAGTGTCACTAAGCATCTTCAATAAAAGTGTAGTTTAAATGAATGGAAAATAAAGATTGTGTTCTGGCTACACCTTTATTACAATAGAGCAGATCAAAGAATTGCAGATTTGACAGATATTCCTTTAATAAACTGAGGTTCCTGTTCTACTTTGGCTAGTTTATAGCTCTGATTTCTAAATTGTCTAAAGCCAGCCCTGATAGGTTTGGTTTTAAATTCTGATGCTAGGAGCTTTGACTTTCTCTGGTTTATCCAAATAGTTTTCATCTGCTCTATAGTAATAAAGCTGTCTTCCTCTTTTACATAAGGCTGAATTAAAAGCCAACTGCTATACAGAAAATTGTGAGTGTTTGACATCACCTACATCTGCCTGAGATACTACTTCAGTATGCAGTCACACAGGCTTTGCACATCTCAGCAAAACTTCTGGGAAGCACGTCAAAATTTGCCCTCAGCACTTCTAGCACAAAATTCATGTTTAAGTGGACATGAGAAAATCTTGCACACTGCTTGAGGTTCTTCGATAGTCTGTTATAAACTAAAAAGAAGTGATTTTTTCTCTTTTCACTTGAGCTCATGCAGCCAGTGAGGCACAACATTTTAGCTGCTAAAATATTCATTTTGAGCTGTTTGTTTTCTGTTACAGAACTCAATGTACACATTTAGCAGTACAATAATGAGTCTGGTCTCTCAGCAGTAGTACATAATTCTTGAATTCTCAGCATCATTCAGTATTCGTTGTGGGGCACATGTAAAAGAAGGGAAGTGAGATGAGGCTGCCATCTCTTTGAATCTCACCCTAAATCCCATGGGGGACAGCAAGTGCTCAGGTGAAGCCTCCCATCTCTATTCAGAGCTAGCTGTGGTGTATAGGATCTAGGGTAGGACAATGCAGTAGCACAGGATTCCAGCAGATTCTTGAAGGCCACCTCTTTGCCATACATTTCTGAAAATTTCCTTTTACCAAGAATCATCATCTGCAGTCTTGCAGCCAATAAAAATGTGAGACTTGGAATACAGTGTCAAAAGTTTTCTGAACC
The DNA here is from genome assembly GCA_013397935.1 of Dasyornis broadbenti. Lineage (NCBI taxonomy): Eukaryota > Metazoa > Chordata > Aves > Passeriformes > Dasyornithidae > Dasyornis > Dasyornis broadbenti. The sequence continues at coordinate 990,962 of VZRN01004865.1, read as the reverse complement.
ACATTATGAATAAAGTCTCTTCTTTGTCTATAAAGACACACACTTGTGAGGCATCATGGGTTCAATATCACATAGCTATGAAAAATCAGTACAGGGAGCTAAAAAATGAAATTTTGTCTCTTACTTGCATTTTTATTTATAAGAAGACAATTTCTAAACACATGGAGAAGAGAACAAGTACATATTCTGGAATCATTCTGATCAGAAGAGAACTTGAGCTAGGCAAATTGCTTTCTGGGGTTTCATTCTTCCCTACAAGGTATTAGTATTGCAGAAAACTGAGGGTAAAATCTTCGGGTTGTTCCATTCATAAAAGAATGGGAAATTGAGGTGAAGTGTCCATTCCATAAAAAGCATGAAGGAGGCTGCATAACAAGCTTTCTCTGTCCTCAGTACTCTGATTTGTGCAAGAATTCTACCTTTAGAGAAGATACAATTAATATCCAACAAGCTAGAAGTGAGATCAGGCCATTTACTACTAATGATATTAGGATGGGGATGAAATATGGCTAAATCAGAAGAATCTGAACATTTATCAGGTGTTCTAATTACCAGTGAATTAATTTGTGAAAGAATCTGCTTACAATCAATGTAAGCAATTATTGCACATGAGGTTTCTGAAAATTGTCTTCCAAATGAAACTGTAAGCAAGCAGTAAGAATAAGTATACAGATAAAAGTGCATAGCAAAAGATCAACACAGGCCATAAGATGAGACTTTTTTCAGTTTTAGTTTTGGTGGATTTTTTTCGGAAAAGATGAAGGCATTTGCAAAACAATAGAAAAGTGGAACTATAGGAACAGTATATGATAAAACCAACCATTTTGCAAAACCAAATCACTCATTGTACCACTTGCAGAATGGAAATTGTTTGGTGAGCATAAGGATAGGGCACAAAGGTATGATGACGCAACAGAACTGCCTTAGTCCCTTAAGGTAATTTCAAACTATTCCACCTATCCTTTAGGTATATCCTGATACTTGGAACAGGGATTTATTACTACTAGGGCTGTGTGTGCCAAAATCTTTGCACTCCCATTTGAGAATCACGTTAGATTTTAAAAGAAAATGAATGCATGGAAAAGCCGCATCTCAAAATGTCTTGACGGGAAAACTCCCTCTTTAGTCCAATTCTCTTAATTTCTTCCTGTCTTTCCCTTCTAGTTTTCACTGATTCTCTTCTCTGTTTTCTCTGAGCCAAAATTTTAATTTGTCTGTGAGTAGCAAGAAAATTATTACTTTCTACAAAAGCTGGTTCACAGAAAATCCTGGCTTTGGGAACTGTTTCTGTGACAGCAACACTTCTCTTTTCCTTCTTTCTGTTTTGAAGGCCCCAAAGAAGAATTGATGCCCCAAGTACCTCCCAGAAGCTAAGCTACCGTGTAAGGTATCACATCAGCATTCTACACTTCTATCAAATAGAGAATTGTCCCAAGTAAGGGATAATTAAGCATTACTGTTGTTCATAGTAACTGGATCCTCTAGTTCTTCATCAGAGTGATATCACAGTTATATTAAAGCACATTTTTAGGTAGAAAACTTATTTTCATTGGGAGATGTATCCTTTAACTTCAGGGCAGTATTAGATCCATTAATCTGCTGTCATAGTGATGTTGGTCCACTTTTTTTTCATGAGCTAATGTACTGTTAATAAGGTGTCAATTACTGATGCAAGCAAACAGGGCAAAGAATAACATTTCTAATTGCAGTAGTTATCACCTAAGTGCAATTATCTACTACTGCTGAAATAAATCACTTCAGGATTAAAAGTTATCTTTAGAAGCATCCACATTTATCTTTTTTATTATTATTATTATTATTACCATAGATGCTTTTTAAAGTACCTCGTCATTTTCTTTTTTCTCTTGTCTTTTCTTTAAGTGAGAAAAAAGTTAGTCACCTTTATTAGTGGATAGAGAAAACTCAATATGCCTTAAATTATGAATATTGTTTTCCACAGATCATAAGTAAACTATTAAAAGTCTACATTCACTTTCCCTACTTATGCTTCAGTCTACCTGAATAATGAATAATGAATAATTCAATTACCTGAATAATGAACTGTCTACATACCCTATTTTTTATTTTGTTTTATTTTAAACTAATTTGACTGAAACTTTGTTCTTTCTGCCATGTAGTTGTGCATAATAACTGCATACTATCACGAAATCTAAGGTAATAACAATTTGAACAGGAGAACTTCCAGGATTCTCCTACTTCAAAAGTCTTCTGAGAACACCATACAAATACAGGAATAGATCACTGAGAACCCTCTTCCTCCAAACATTGAGAAGTTTGGATTAAAATTCAGTTTGCTTGCCAACAAAGAAGCAATTGTAAAGGCTGCTAACAAGAAAAAAAAGCCCAGGCAGATTTTGTGGAAGCATATTATTTGTCATTCACAACATGGTGGCAGAGAATGGTGCATTTGTGGACTTCATGATCCTCTTCTGACCTAAGCTGTGTTGACAGACATCTCCTAACTAGCCTGAAGAGTTAACAAGGTAGCATTCAAGGAGGAATGCTGTAAGGTTTGAAAGGCTGCTTTTCCCTTGTCTCTAATTGGAACAGAGCCTCCTCCTTCTCCTGACCTCCTTTTCCAGCAACAGTTGAATCGAAAACACTCCCTCCATGCCATGATGTAAACTCCAGCCACTTACTGATGGCAGCAGCTCATCGTTCAGATCACATTTTCCCCTGACTTTAAGTGTATATCTAACACCCATGGAAAACCAAAATCTTCCCAGAATCCAGCTATGTCTTTGAAATACATACTCCTGTCACAAGCCTCAGCTCCTGGCAGATACTTAACAGAACCAATCCTTTCTTTCTTGCTTCCAACACATTTTCAGCTTTGCTGCTGCTTTCATTAGCTCCTCATTGCATACTCTGAGCATACAAATTTTCGCAAGGCTAGGAAGGAGCCTGGTTGCATTAATCCTTCTGCTATAAGCCGTGTCTACCTGTGTTATGTGTGAATGCAAAGTGTGGGGAACCAGCAGTAAAATAAACTTATTTCAGGGAATGGAGAAAGTATGTTTGAAGAGATGAAAGAGGTTTTTTTTTTTTTTCTACGTCTCTGTCTTTTCATGTCTTGGATACTTTTCTATGGAAATGTTTTATCTCTTGAAGTGGCTGTGTCCTTTTTGCCATGATCTCTTTCCGGCTATTTTTCCAGCTTTACTCATTTCCTAAAATAGACCCATTACCACAGAAAAGAAAGTGAAGCAGAGATATCAGGCACTGATCTAAGCTGTCCAGACCAACAACAGCACTGGGGGAATCAAGGTTAGAGGCTGTATGCACTAACAGGCATCAATGGTCATATTACAAAAGCTGGAGATTTTTCCATGAGTGTTGATTCCTGTAGCACACATGCTTCAGGGCCACTTGATATCAATTCTCATGGCTAACTTAAAGTTGCAAATGCCTCTTCTCCAGCCTGGTGATGTTTCTGGTCTTGACCGTATTTTCAGTACTTTGGTGGAGCTTTCTGCACAAATCAGTCTCTCTAGAAAGTGAAGCAGTATGAACACAAAGTTTAAATATTTTTAACCTACCAATTCTAAATTATGTGGTGGTGGTGTGAGAAGATGTGTTAATAGGAGTTCAATTATTCCAATAAAAAAATGCAAATAAAGCAAAATCCAGAGAATCTCACAGGTTGTTGTTGTCATGACCATTTGCCTTTCTGTTCTAATAGTTACACCGTCAAAATGGCAAAAAGTGGAAAAGCAAAGTTATTATGTATGTTTAATGAAAATAAACATGAGGAATTACATGCATAGTTTCTCTTGGATTCGTAAAGAAATAATCAAATTTGTTCTTGATCTGATTTTGCAAAAACATGTAGTACCATCTTACAAAATGCCGAATGATCAGGGTAGTCTCTAGAAGTTGTTGATACGGTTTATAAAAGCTGTCGCACAGCCTACAAAACAACCTTTGGGCCACAAAGCAGGAGAATTTAATCAAGTAAAGTGATAGGAGGGAAAATGAAGTTGTTGACACAGACTTTCGTTGAGAATATCCCGAGTTGCAGGTTGCCAGAACTCAGACGGCTGTAACACAGAACACACACTTGGTTATCTTCTTCCCACGCCATCACCCTTGCCATCTTAGTGGCACCTGCTGGAAGCTCTCCAGGACCTCCTGGAGGCTTGCCCTACTGCAGTATGAATATTTTTACACAACCTAAAGCAACTTGGCAGGGTAAATACGCTTGACAGAAATTTGTTCAGTGTGGATGGCTTGCAGCCACAAGGCCAAAAATTTAAGGTAATTTACTGTGATTTGTCATACTGGGAAAGTGAATGAAAGCAGATATGTCTATAGATAGCACACTCTTAGATGTGTTGAGAGTTGAACAATGGAGGTTGCATCTTCTTGTGGAAGTACTGACGTCTCCAGTTCTGATATTTTCTAAAATGAAATATTGAAAGGGCTAGAAACAATTAGACTGTATACCAGAAATACTGAATATTTTTGCCAAAAGAAGAACTATCATGAACAGCCTAGTCTGTAAGTTAAATTAATCTTAGGAGTGATATATTTTCAAAAGATATGTGTTACTACTCATAAAAGTTATTATTCTTTTAAACAATTGAGAAGTGAAGTCAGTCACCTGGACCCAGACCAGAACATAATAGCAGTTATGGAACAGGTTGAAATAACTCCCGTCGAATCTCTAGTACTTCTCTCTTTTGGTGCAAACAACCAAATCATTGTAAGAGCAGATGTGAGTGATTGTGGATTAAGGGACTAGTGAAAGGTCGTGATGGTCTCCTGAGGTCAGTTGCTTATGATTTAATGATGATGAATAATACTGAAAGCAGATACTTGGAGATTGAATCCGACCCTTCTTAGTCAAAAATACAGGAAAAGTCCTGATGGATGAGAGTCTTATGAACTTTTTTCCTGACTACGTTGTTCTTCTCAGGATAAACAGCTATGCCTTGGATAATATGATAGTAAGCTTTCAAGCATACTGACAGTGTAATGAGTTTTTTAGTGGGGTTGTCATGGGATGAAAACAAAGTAAAAAAATCCAGGAAGAAACTGAATTCAAGACTAACTGGCACAATTTTTTCAGTCAAATTTGGGGGAAAAAAGTAAAAAGTTCATTTTGGATCGATTTAAAATAATGTATTAAAAAATAAAACCTTTATTACTTGCAAGATATTTGAAACATTTTTACTTGCAATGATTATAGTAAAATTTATATGAGAAAAGGGACTTCATCTACTGCCTATGACAAAACCTGCAAATTAACACTTGGGGCCACAAGTTTTGCAGAGGGAGCTGATGTGACAGGACAAGGGTTTCCTTTCCTCCACATCAGGAGGCAAATCAGGAGGTAGGATTAGGACCCAGGCCACCTGGCAGCCTCTGCATGGTACTGACACTGCCTTGTGGGGAAGGGGTAGTTCTGCCACCACCACTCGGCATGAGGGCAGGGCAGCCACAGCACAACAAGAGGGCCAGGCCACCTGATGCTTCTTTCTTCCAGAGCTGCAGGGAAAAGATATCCGTCTCTGCGGATGACACAAACTTGAAAAGGCTCCTGAGGAAAAATGTATGGTTTTCCATTAGAGGGAGACATTATTCAGTCAGAAATAGAATCATTTAGGTTGGAAAAGTCCTCGAAGAACATCCAGCCATTAACCTAGCTCTGCCAGGCCCACTCCTAAACCATGTCTCTAGGTGCCAGATCTACATATCTGCACAACTACTAAATACCATCAGGGATGGTGATTCAACCACTCCCCTGGGCAGCCTATTCCAGTGAAATGTTTTTTCATGAAAACATTTTTCCCTAATATTCAATCTAACACCACCACCACCCCCGGTGCAACTTGAAGCCATTTCCTCTTGTCTTACAGTTTGTTACTTGGAAGAAGAAAAAGTGTGATCAGAGACATCAGTCACATAAGAGCCAGACTCAAAAAGATTTCATATCATGCAAGGCTATGGCTTGGAGGCCCTGAAAAGCTTCTTTCACTGTGTCTCTGCATCCTCTGACATAATCTGCCAGCCAAAAAATACAAACCTTTAGGTCAATCTCACAGATTTGCACTGACGAATTGGCAGTGAAATCTATTTGGCAGCAAGAGCTCTCACAGAGAACAGGGTTTGTTACTCAGTTGGGTCCTTCACGGGTTATTTCTTTATTTACATTGATGGGAAATATACAAATATGACATTCTGGATTAATAGAGTTATTTTTTAGACATTCTTTTAGATTAGAACTAAGGGACTTGTAGATACTTTTCTTGCTGTGTTACTGAGAGGGATAAATGAGGCCATGCACATTTTACAGCAGTGGCCTGGCAGGGTGGAACCTTAAACAAGATTAAAAAGACACTCATTGGAGGAAAACATCAAGGAAATAGCACCATGACCAGAGAGGTTGTTTTGCAATGCAAGTATAAAAATGTATCAGTTTTAAATGGGGAAAAAAATTACCAACAAGACAGTTATATTAACCATCTATTGTTGTTGTTAGACTTTTAATTTGCCTTATAATCTACAGCTACTATATTAATTAGAGGAATAAAAATTGATTGGATTATGCATTAGAGAACATCTAATTTTAACTAGCATGGGCGTGCTGTTGTTTTTTAGATGGTTTGTTATTATGGTTTGGACTGGTTGAAGATTTGTTGTTGGATTTCTATTGCAAAATGCCATTCTCTAACAAAAGGGAAATTAAAAATTGGCATGAGGATTAATTATGACCACTGAGTGCTAAACTGATCAAGATGTTCAGAAGCTCTTTCAGCAGTAGAGATCAGGTGATGCCTCATTAATTATCACAGACTTCAGAAGTAATATGATTGCATAATCACTTTAAAATTCCCTTGCTAGTTAAAATTTAGGGTTTTTTATGTTTCTTTCAGAAGTACAGTAACACAGCTGACATTAGAACTATTGCAACTTTTAAAACAATCCATCCTTTTCAATTGTTCATATCTTACACTGAGAGACTGCCCTTTTTTTTCGCATTCTATTGGTTTGCACAGCTTCTTCAAGCTTATGTAAAGCCATATACTTCTGTGTCTGGACCTTCAATTAGTATGTTCAACTGCACCTCTGAAAGGATCTACTTCTCATACAAACAATTGTATTTTTTCCATTGTTAAAAAACAATGATTGTGAAAAATCACAGGTTTGCCAGTACTATGACTTTATTTTTGTATGCTATACAGTGCTAGCTGAATTATACCACTTAACTCACTGGCAAAGCATCAGATCAGAAATTTAGGTGTTTCCAAATAGCACAGAAACAGTGAACAGATAATGTTTTGCAGAACTTTTTAAAATGAAATGCAAAATATTCATATGTACATATATATATATATTAATTTCTAGATGGCTATCCTAAAGAGGAAATGATTTACAGATGGAGGAAAAACTCAGTGGAGGCTGCTGACCAGAAATCTTGGAGACTCTATCAGTTTGACTTTATGGGTCTCAGAAATACTTCAGAAATTGTGAAAACCTCTGCAGGTAAGAATCATACAAATGGTTTAACATGTTCCAAGGTTCATATTAAACCCCGTAAAGTTCAGACTTCAAAAATATTGAATTTATACTGATTTTTTATAATCTCTGCTCTTCTAGTGACTTCACAAACTGAGGAATAAATGTTTGCTTGATATGGATGGTTGTTATAGACTTGAAGTTACTGTATGATTCTCATTCCTCATTTATTAGGCCACTCCTGCATTGAATCTGTCTCCACCATAAATTAAAGAGAAAGGTTTTGAGCACAGTGGTAGGTTAGTGAAGTTAGACACTTTCTGTACTTAATCATTCAGTCAATGGTTTAGTATTTTTCTTAACATTTCAAAGGCACTCTCTCAGTTGATAAATGCCTTTGCTAGTGACCTTACTAATTGATGACAATTAAACTCTAATGATGCCTGTTCTATTACTTTGGAAATCTTGCTGTTTCTTATAATTTCACAGTAATATAGAGAAAAAAAAAAAGAGATGTTTAAATAAAACACATTATTTGAACTGGATAAATTGTGGTCACAGCATGTCTAAAGTTTATACATGACTGCAGTAAGCTCCATGATTACCATTTGGTAAGTCTTCTTACAGCTGCTGAGGGAATCTTCTAGAAACAACCTTCTGCTCAACAGGGGATGAATTTTTGAAAAAAATCTAATTTTTCCCCCCAAAATGTAGGCAAACTAAGCTATTCTTTTGAAAGTACTATGAATAACATTAACATTAGTAATAAAAAAAATACAACTATTGTTGTTCAGTTCTGGCCCACTCACTAACATCAGTAATGAGTTCTTAGAACTGGATAGCAATTTTTACAAGGAAGAGTCACTAAAGCTTGAGTGACTATTTTGAGTTGGTGGTTTAGCAGAACAAAATATTGCAAACAGCACACATGAAAGTTCTCTTTTGTTATGGATACAAAGCCTTTTGATTTGCAAGTTTCTCAGGAATGCAACTTTCCCATAAATTGAATCAAGTACAAAATACCAAATCATTAAAGTATCTATGTGTGTGGTTTAACCCCAGCTGGCAGCTTAACCTCATACAACTGCTCACTCACTTTCCCTGGTGGGATGGGGGAGAGAATTAGAAGAGCAAAAGCAAGGAAACTTATGGGTTGAGATAAAGACAGTTTAATAGGGAAAGCAAAAGCTGTGCACTCAGGCAAAGCAAAACAAGGAATTAATTCACTGCTTCCCATGGGCAGGCAGGTGTTCAGCCTTCTTCAGGAAAGCAGGGAGGTTGGATCTAGATGATCTTCAAGGTTCCTTTCCAATTCAAACAACTCTATCATTCTGTGAATAAGAATTACCGAGTCATTATTGAGATATTGACAGTATCTTCCTCTGGGTGGACAAAACCCTGTTTATAGAGGCCTTATTCAAGTAAGTGAATTGATAATGGGGAGCAAAGAAAAATCTATTTCCTATGTTCTTTTTAGTATGTGCCCAGTTCATATTAAGAGGAGTGAGTTGGCACAATATTTTTTGTATAATTGCTATTGCTGTTTCTGCTTACCCATATTTGTGAGTGCAAAATCCAACACCAGTGTTGAACTCAAGTTACTGGAACCATGTGATATTTCTATTCTCCTAAAGGCATCAGAGTGACAGAAAGTTGTTGACAAACTGGAGCTTATTCAAATACTGAAAAAACAAAAAAACAAACAACAAAAACCAACAAACAAACAAACAAAACCCTATAAACAAACAAAAACCAAATAAAAACAAAAACCAAAAGCAAAAAAAAAAACAAAACAGAAAACAATCAAAAGCAACCAAACAAAAACCAACAACAAAAGCAAACAAACAAATTAACCAAAAAAACCAATTAACCAACCAAAAGGAAAAAAGCCACCAGAAAAAATAATCACACCAAAAGACCCTTTCAGGAGATTGTAGAAGCTAACTTGGAAGAAACAATGTAAAATTTATATGTCAGATTGTCATCTAGTGGTATTAAGTTAGAAAAATGAGTTGTGCATTTCACCAGATATCTAAGAAGGGTGTCAACAAACATATGAGAGATGTGAAAAATAAACCCCTGAGTTTGCACATGGACCTGAGTTTGAAGAAAATAGACTATATTGTGTTACTCTATGGTTTAAGGTAATTTCAAAGGCCATATTTACTGAATGTCAACAATATTTACTGTCAAGATCAAACCCAGGGCCAGGACTTGAGAAAAAACAGGTACATTGAAAAACATTGAGTATGCCCCACACTATAGTATGAGGAGTCCCAAAAATAGAGGGAAGGGGCAGGACATCATGCACCTGGGACAGTGCAATATGTCTCTGACAGAATTTGAGGTAATTCTGTGACTACCTGCTGTATCTAAATACGTGAACAAATAGGATAAAGAGGCATCTGTGCTCTGGTACATGCCTATTTACTGAAGAAAAGCCCTAGCCAAGAAGTTGGAGAATTAGGGAAGCCACAAAGCTGCTGTTTCCTACTGTTTGGGCAATCTGTGATGAAGGGGGGTGGCAGCTGCTTCTTACAGGTGTTGCATCTCCTTCACATCCATGCCAAGGAGGGCTGCAGGTGGTCAAAAAAGAGATGCCAGGTTCTGTCATGGAAGATCTGTGGCAGTTTTGACAGTCAAGCTACCTGGACAGGGAGACTGCCCCGAAGCTGCCCCTAGGACACTGTGCGTATAGGGCACCCCTTGAATTAATGCTGCTCCCCAGAGAGAGCAGTTTCTACACTGCCCTCTGGTCTGTCTGGGGCTCCTCTGAGCCCAGGGGAAGCCCATAATAGCTCCAGCAGCCTCCACCCCTTTGCAGACTCAGGACAGAAAGGAAGAGCAGCGTTGCTCAGAGTGCTGCACAGGGGATCATTCAGACTAACAAGATAGAGTTAGGAACAGGGACGCAGGCAGGATACCAACAGCAGCTTTCTGACAAAAAGGTACTAAACATCATCTCTTCCTCCCAAGGGAAATTATGGAAACTACTGTTACAGAGAGCATTTAAAAGCAGACTGGGCAAAGTATGAGAAAATCTACTGCAGGGACCAGTCCTGCACTAACAAGAGATGGATTCAAAACCCTAACTGCTGTTTTTGCCTCTGACTTACACCCTTCTGCTTGTTTATGGCACTATTATTTCTCACTAAATTACTTTTTCATCTATATAATGTGAGAGCTGCTGCAGTGCTACCTTCCTCTGTCCAGCTTGGGGATCTCTTTTTAGCTCCTCTTTGGCCATATTCTGGGTATAATGAAGGGAGATCACACTGACCACATGGCAACATGCTGCTGTTCTTCCAGCATTTACATTAAGTCCTTTCTTGGTAGCCATTTTCGTGACAGAAGTACTAGATTTAAGACTCAGCAGTCTTCTACTTTTTGATTTTTTCCAGTCTTTCCAAACCTTTTTCAGACATTTAAATAACCTTTATGTTAATGTATGACAATTTCAGAGGTAAATGAGTAAGAATCCAGCTGTCACAGAGTGTATTTCAGAAACCTAAGTAAGATGAGAAATGTTGTCATCTTTTGCACTGAATCAGCAGCGGTTTAAATTATTGACACAATGGAGTACTTTAGTCTTTTTTTACAATAATCTGGCAGCCACATAAAGTCTTTATTGTCATGTGGAAGAAGAGTACAGCTTTCACTGGAGGATTTTTTTTTTTAAATTTCATGCTAAAATACAAACACAAGCAAATAAAATACCTACTGTAAATGGTGATTGCATGGAATAAAGAGCAGAAATCACTGTGCTGGTGGCATGGTCATGAACCTTTATTTGAAACCCTAAGAAAGCTCTCACTGTCAGGTTATACCAAATTTATTCACAAATACTGAAAAATTCCCCTGCTGCCATCTGGCAAGATACTTGGATACTATAGCAAGAACATTTCTCTTGCTACAATGTCAAATAAGGCTGACAAAGATAATTAAAGTGGAGGGAGTACCAAGCCACCTGTGAAAAAAAAGGACAAACTCCATGTACAGAAAAAATTCACAGATTTTAAAACTGCAAGTCAGCCAACAGAAAGGTGACCAGGACAACAGGGAGAGAAGAACGACATTCTTGAAAGCACTCTGTGTGTGTTTGTAGTAAACTTCAGATTTCTGAGACCTAGACATTCCAAATACACTTGAGGGGGAAGGAGGGTGGGGCATAGGAGGGGAACAAAAACAAAGACCAAGATAAACCCACAACAGAATCATGAAGGACTCCACAATTCAAGCTGAGTGAGTTGTAGTGTTGCTTGCACTTTTCTGCTGACATCTCCCTCAGAAAGTCTATTCATTCTTTTAAAACAACTTCTTTTTCCACGCTGTGAGATAAATACAAAGACCTTGTAGATATTGAATCTTATTTTCGTTTACTTAAAAGCATCTTTGCATCATTCAAGTAGTGTTTGTGTTCTTCCTCAGATGCTTTTAGCCTGAGAGATTTTTGCAGTTCAAAGAGCCTTTGCATAAATGAGTTCAAGATAATTCATCAGAAATAGAAAACACCAATAAAAGCACGCTACTTAAAAAACCTGATAGCTGATTATTGCAAATTAAATATATAGAACCAGACAGAAAGCACCATTTCATACATTCTGAATTACTCCAAGCATCAAACTCAAGAAACAGATATAACGACTGCCATAAGAAGGTACACCTTTGTTCACATATCATGGATGGGTGATGATTAGTGGAGTCTGCCCATCATACAACTTATAAATCATGCTTTTTGTTTTGAAATTGCTGTTTCATAGAGTACTTCAGCTTAAATGATGCTCTCAGCCCTGTATCACAGGGCTGCAAATCAAGGGTGGTATCTGTTGTCACAGATTTAGAAAAAGCTCTTTTGAGCCATGCTAGTAACAACACTAATGAAAGCAGGTATTCTGTTGCAGCATGCTCAGTAAGTGACAATTACAAAACTACTATAGGACAAAATAAAGCAAACTTGTCTTTCAAGAAAATGCAAATACCTGTATACATTTCTACATATCTATATATACAGATATTCATATATGGCTACTGGCAGAAGGAAGGAACAGACATGTTTTTATAGGGATGGCAAATGTCACTAGGAGAGCCCCCATCAAGTCAAATGTGAGCTTGCAGCACAGAACACCAACTGTATCCTGGGCTCCACCCAAAGCAACATGACCAGTATGTTGAGTGAGGCCATTCTGCCCCTCCACTCCACCTCCAGCGAGACCCCACATGGAATATTGTGTCCAGCACTGGGGCCCTCAGCATAAAAAGGACATGGACCCATTGGAACAAGTCCAGAGGAAGGTTATGAAGACAATCAGAGGGCTAAAGCTTCTCTCCTATGAAAACAGGCTGAAAAGGTTCAGCCTAGAGAAGGTTCCAGAGAGACATTTCAGCAGCCATCCAGTGTCTAAAGTGGGATTATTAGAGAGCTGGAGAGGAACTTTTTACAAAGGCCTGTAGTGACAGAACAAGGTGAGATGGCTTCAAACTGAATGAGAGTAGGTTTAGATTAGATATTAGGAAGAAATTCTTTACTGGACAGACACTGGAACAGGTTGCCCAGAGAAAATGTGGATGTCTCATCCCTGGGAGTGTTCAAGGTCAGACTGAATGGGGCTTTGAGCAATCTGGTCTAGTGGAAGGTGTCCATACCCATAGTAGAAAGCATGATACTAGATAATCTTTAAGGTCCCTTCCAACTCTAACCACTCTGCGGCTCTGAATCTGTGGATGAATCTGAGACTGACATTAGCTAATGCTGCTTGACTTTGTCAGAAGCCAACACACTCCCAGGGATTTATCCAGAGGAAATGATGCTCATGTGCCTAGCTCTTCTACTAGGTGAGCAAAGAATAGCTGACTCGAGAAACCATTTCAAAACGGTCCCCTTTGTTTACTATTTACTGTCAAATGCTCCTGGATCACTCAGCTGTAGGCACAGAGAGCCCACAAGAACCCACACAAGGTGAGCCAGATTGACCAGTCCAGGGCTAGCCAGCAGTCCAGACATCACCCCGTAGGTCCATGTTGATAGGGCATGACCACCACCCAGCTCAGCCATCAGACTGGCAAGGAAAGGCCAGGGTCAGCAGCAGGCAGCTGAACCCCTTAGCTGGAAGAAGAGTTTGCAAGAGGGGTGGCAAAGAAGGATGGTCAGAGGCTCATCAAAGCAACTGGAGCCTGTTGGTGCACTTATGGGCTTGACAATGAGTGGAAAAAAAAATGCACAAGGTGCCACAGTGACTGAAAGTGACTGTATCCATGCATACTTTTTAATTATCTGATTCAGTCACATGCTCGTGTGCCAGCTAACTCATCTGAAGATATTTATTTATTTAATGAATATCTACAAAACTTATGGGTTTTAAAGACATTGACATTTTTAATGTCCCACTGAGTCCTGATGACATATCAGAGACTTCTTGTCATCTCTGTTCTTCCCAGGACAAATGTGAATTTGAGGATTTTTTTCCTGAAATGTTAAATTCATTGGGATCAAGAACACACTACCTCAGCTGACTGTGATGCACAGACTGTCGTTAACCAGATGGCATCCTGAAGCAGACAGGTGGAAACTCAGAAAAATACAATGCATCATTTGAAAATAGTGTCTATTTTCACTTACATGACATTGCAGGGTCTTTGCTTCTTTTACCATGGGTATCACATTGTCCTGGTTCCAGCCAGGACAGGGTTAATTTTTTTTTTTTTTCCAGTAGTCAGGAGGGGGCATGGACAGGATGTGGATGTTATCCTCTACTACTTTCATTGAGAGTGGAAGGGACTCCAATAACACTGTAAAATGCAGAATGTTTATACAGTTTAAGACTACTTTGTGTGTGGCACCAAATACACAGCTTGGATTTGAGCTGACTTTTTCTTTGGCTGCTTTCAGAGGAACAGAATAATACTGTAAGTCTTTTGCCTCAGGAGTCATCTCTGGAATGAGGGAATATTGTGGGACTTATTTCTGACAGTAAATACCAATTTATCTGAAAACAGAAAATTAGCCTGGTTATAAGAAGATTTAGCAATAATCTTTTTGTTGACACAGTGTTTATCTCTGCTACAGTATTTGGAGTAAACCAAATCCCATTTTAGCAGAGAAATCAACAGTATTGACTTTTAAAAGATATTCATTCACATGTCAAACAGCAATTGATCAGAATGAATATTTGGAAAAAGTCCATTTTTCTAAGAGAAATTTCAATTTTTATTTTTAACAGTAATTCATATAATAGAGTCTCATAATTTTGTCATTAGCCACTTGGGTTAGAAACATAATAAATAAATAGACCATTACTAATAATACTTCTAGTCTATTAAAACATTTTCCTTTGTTGCTTGCAAGTTTGACTGACACTTATGGGAATGAAAACTTTTATATTGCCCTGAAAATCCAGTATTTGCCCTTGTTACAAAACTGCCTCATAAAGTTTATAGTAAGACATCTTCTGAAGAGAGTGATTTATATCTTCATCAATCGCCTACTGAAGGAACTTTTCCCTGGTGCTGGCCTGGAATGAGATCCTGAAATGTAGAAGCCTGAAACTGTATATTTAATGTGAGTAATTCTTTAGTCACTAGAAACTAGAGAAAGCTCAGCTTAATGATATATGAGTGGGATAAGTAAAATGTGCTCTAAAAACTCCTTCCTTCTTCTATTCACAAATAGTACACCAGGTAACTAGAATAAGAGGAGCAGAGAGAACATTACTCCTCTCGATACTTTGTAAGTTCAGCAGAATTGAATATATAACTGGTTTCATTCTTATGCTTTGTCATGCAGAGACAAATGCTTAGTGTCCTTTGCATGGGTCCTTATTGCTGCAAGTGGTGAGAGAGATAAGAAGTAATAAGAAGTAATTTTACTTAGCAGTAAAGGCAAAAGTAGAACAAAAAATAGACAGTGGGAGACTTGGAGGCAAGTGTTCACCTGCGTTTCTTGTGAAGGGAAAATTTTAGTAGGAAGCTATTTTCCCCTAAAAAAATATCATTGTCCTCATTAAAGGACTTGGAGTTGTCGTTTTTAAAGACTTCCATACTATATGGAAAAAACCCACACAGTCTTTTTTTCCTTTATGTTTTTCTTCAGCTGATGTTTTTATCTGATAGTTCCATATTTTGGAAAGTTTTGTATGTGTCTGACATTAAGAGGTTCCTGAATTAGTGTCCTCATTCACTCATCGACTGACAGATCTGTATTTATTTATTGCTCCTCTTTGTACATGGAGTCCTGATCTCCTGCTCCCTTCTGCTGGGGCTACGTCATTTTCCATTCTAGGATAGTTCACCAGGACAAGCAGACAGCAAAGCTGACTCTTTTGTCCAGTAACAGTAACCCAGACCCTGGGATTTTAATCTGAGCTCTCCTCTGAGCTTGAAAGAGTGCTTGAATATTTAATAGCAGTATAAAAAAGTAAGTAAACCCCTCTCAGAATTTAGCACAAAGGGCACTCACTTGAGAGACAGGGACTTTGGTCTCATGTGTCCTGGGGCTTTTACCAGTAGATCACACAGTAAAAACCAAAAGACTAGAATTGCTTCCATGTTTTGCTAGGAAAAAGATTTTGCATATTGATACAAGTTCTGTTATTAATATCACTGTGATGGAGGTGGAAATATTACATAAGAACTGTGAGCCTATTTGCATTTATTCAGCTGAGAACAACCTTCTAGACTTGCTGTTCCAGCACCTCTGGCTTTTATTCCTACTTCTCTGTCATCACACCACTGTATTGGTGATTTATGGTTGGTTAAATCAAAAGCTTTATATTAATGCAAACTGTGACGGTTTGGCCTTTGGCCAGGGTCACACAGTCCCTAAAATGTTATCTAAAAGTCTTTCAGAAGCAGAAATTGTTCTTAATTTAAAACTCACAGTATTGTACAGGATATTTTATATTTTACTCACTTCTGAATCTACCATCTTAAAGAAAATTTTAAGATACAGAGAGTATGGAAAAGCTATTCACATGCTGCAGAAAGGTGCTAAGTGTCTTTTTAGATTTTAATTTCCCTAAGCTAAGAAAAATTGCAGCACAGACTAGTTACTTGCTAGCAAGGTCTCTCTAAATTTAGCCTTTACTCCTTCCTGTCAGGGTCATGTTTCCAGACTTCTTTTTAGGGTTGTGGAAGATCTTCCCTCTAGGATGCTTTCCTGCAGCTAATATTTGCAACATTCATGTCTTGCTCATAATAACATCTTCATTTCAGTCAACACCTTCTGCTTCGTGGTTACGCTGGCAAGAACCAAAAGTCTTCTATGATTAGTTGCCTGATGCTGGATTTATCCACTGTCTACTGAAGCCAATATTCATCTTACCTTTATCTGCCAGAAAGTCTGGCGCATATGAGCTATGCTGTCAGATAGCTAAGGAAATGGCACAGTGCAAGAATAAGCCTTCAGAAAGTTTCCAAACCTTCCAGCAAATACAACTAAAGTTGTGATATCAGACAACCTGAGAGCATTCTGGAAATGTAAGCAAGCCTGCCATGACAGGGAGTGCCAAAGCATGCCATAGACAACCAGAAGCGAATCCTTGGCACCTGCGTGTGGCCTTTTGGCAGTGACAGAAACCTCACCTGGCAGCAGTCATGATGCATTGCGGTGTTTACAAAATAATTTTGACAGAAGACACCAAAAAGATTTTTGCTCATTACTTCAGAAAAAGTTAATCATAGTCAGCTTGAGACAAACTGAAGATGTGGACCAGAGTTCCACTGCAGTAAAATATATAATCTCAAGAGAACAGGAAGGTGGCATTAGGACAAGGATCTCAAAATAAAGTGATTTGTACTGAGTTCTGCCAATGTCCTTGTGCTTCTGAAAAGATAATTGTTCTTGAATACACTACCTACTCGTATGAGCCTTGTAAGTGAATCTGTTTAGTGTTTTAGACTTTGTTCTATAAAACAGTGATGAACTATAACAGTAAACATCCTTACATAGGATAATTCTGCATGATAATGGAGCATTTCCTTGCTTTCTTTCAAAACCTTTTGGTCTTTCTCAGAAACAACAATCTTCTATTTATGCTTGGTGGAGAGAAAAATTAAAATTTTCATTCTGACATGACCCGTAAAGACTGGCATTTGAAAGACTACATTTAGCTATTCTGAAGATCTGTAGGTTGCTCCCCAATGCAAAATATTTAGAACACATTCTTTTTCTTTACCAGAAATAATCCACAGCTACTCCTCTTCTAATTAAGTGTCTGCAACTGCAATAGGTTCCCCTTAGGTTGTACAAATCTTTCAAGTCTCTCTGGGACCTGGGGACACCGTACTCCAGCTTCCCCTCCCCACCCACAAACACAACAGAGCATGGTGTTGTACCAAAGGAGAACAGTTTACTTTAAATAAGTATAATATACAGATTTTCATCTGAGAAGCACAGAACCACCACCCACATTCTAATTCAAGTCAGTATCACAGTTAATGGCAAACCTCTTATAAGTAGGACCAGTTAGAGTGAAAAAAACATCTGAAGCTTTTTCTGCTCTTCATATCCGTAGCTTCAGGCATGTCCTTTGCATGCTATGAACAGAGTGCCAAATTATTCCTTCAGTAATATTGGTTCAAAACAGAAATTGTCTTAGAGTAATGAAATACGAGTATCATAGAATTGCAAAGTAGTTTGAAGAGAAAAAAAGAATATGTATCTAGTATATTGTTCTCCGGATGCAGGTTGCTATGAAACACAAAGATCTTAAAGGTTAAAGGAATTGAAATTCTCTTGCATCTTCCTACTGTAGTTGGACACTTGACAAAATAAAGCAAATCTTTAGGCAAAGATGAAGTAAAGCATGTAGATCATAGTTTTAGCACACCTTGGTCTACTTTGGTTTGAATTTTTCTCCATCTAGTTACATTTTTAATAAAGATACATTCCAGGAAAAGAAAACCCCAATCTGTTAAATATATATCTATTAATATAAAATATTTATTAAAATGTCTATTGTAGTAATACCAATTTACTCGCTCCCATTCCAAACTCTCTATTTTATCCTTATTTTTCTGTTCCTCTACTGAGAGAGAACATGTTTGTCTGCTTTTCTAAACGCTTCATTCAAAAGTAAAGAAACATGGTAAATGTTCCTTATGTCAACACAATAGATAAAGACAGAACCCCATTCAAACATGAAAAAAAAAATCTTGTTGCAGCTTACTCTTATTTAATTGAATAGAGAGAGTAATTATGTGTCCTTATTCCTAAGGACACATCCTGAACATCATGTCTGAAAAAGAACAAATCCTTGAATAGCTTTCCACAGTGCCTACAAGGATCCTCTCAACAAACTCTGAACTTCAGGTCACCCCTGGCTAACACTCATGGAATTAATTATTGTTTTTTATAACTCAAGCTGTCTCCAGAATGTGTCTGCTCACGGGACAGACATCATCAAAAACTTTTAAGGAACAAACTTGCACTGTCTTTACTGCTTGAAGTCACCCGAAAGACTGAGGCAGGGAAACTGTATGGTGTGGTGGGATCATTCCCTTTGCAATGAAGTGCATCCTTGAAGAGCACTGTCAATGCTGGGCTGAAGAAAGCTCCCTTCATCACCCTCAGGCAGCACTAGCGAGGGTGCAGAGCTGACCTTTAGCATCCTCTAACAGCACAGACAGCAACTGCAAGGTGTTTGTGTCCTGACATTCTACGCTGTCACTTACAGGTCTAGAAATTTTGGGTTTAGCCATGTCATCTGAGATAACAAAAGCCCTTTTAACTCAGCTGTAGTCTCAGAATTCATTTCAGGCCAAAGGCCATCACAAATGGTGTTTAATCCCATTCTCTAAAATCACGTGTTTAAAAATCAGATCCATGGTGAGATGTGCAGAGAACAGGATTACAGGATGGTAATAAATATCTTATCATCTATAGAAAGGGATGATTTCTTAAAACATAATACAAAGTTTTCCCATTGTCACAATCTTGAAATAAAACTGCACCTCAAGTGGATTCTTTTTTTTTCCCCTGCAAAATCTGACATTTTTATGGCAAATAAATCTCATCAGGCCAGGGGAACTCCAGAGAAGTCCAAGAATTATAGCAAACAATACATTTGTGATTGCTTTGATATTGAACTGCCAATAGGCCCCTTTTTTACCCTATACTCAAAATCATTTATAAAATATGAGTACTGCTGACATCTAATCTCAGTTGTCTGCAGAACAAATGTACTCTCTCAGTTTTACCTGAGATTGAACCACCAACAGCATCCTGAAACTGTTTCCGTTCCACTAATACTGTATCAGGCATTGTATTATAAGGTAACTTGTGAACTTTTTTTTTGCAGTTCCTAAATTCTTACATAAATACCCATTTTTCTCAACTTCTTGCCAAAGTTTTTAACAAGTTGAAAAGAAAAAGCCTGATTTCAGGTGTTGCAAACTGTGGAAGTAATAATTTCTTGAAGAATGCTGTAAACAAAACTTTGAATACGTAAGGATGAATTGCTGAAAAAAAGTAGAATTTTTAAGACCACAGCCCACAATTTTCTTAAGGTAATATCTCTTTGACTGCGAGATTCTTGTACAACCCTATAATCGATATTTGGAAGTGTTTTGTTAGTACTGATACTGGCTCAGAAAAAAAATAGACAGAAAATTCAGTTTTTGTCTATTTATTGTAAGTTTCAAGCTGATCCCATAGAGCAGATAAAAGATGTTGTTAACATTTTCAGCTTTTCTTCAGAAAACTACTGTGAAAAGCAGTGAAAATGAAGTAACCTTAGCATTATGTATTTCAAAAAATACCTTCATCTTATATTATCTTATTTGAATATCTGTAAGTAAAAAAAAAAAAAAATAAGTAATAGCAGAGTTGAACTGAGTAAGAAAATTAAAATAGTATTGTTGAAGGTTTTTTTCATTGAATTAATGCTTTTGATTAATAAAATCTTTCAGTACATTAAAACCTGGGTTTATAATTTTTGTTACTTTGGTTTTGCCTTGTTCTGAAAGAAATTTTTTATTCTCCTATTTAGGAAAGCTGACAGTCAGTTAAAGCACAGGCAGTGCCATTGTGGTCGATACATCACAAAAGAATTTTCACAGTTGTATTGACAAATTATTTATTGAAACTATTCAACAAACGCCAAACAAATAATAGCAAATCCATTTGACAATACTCAAGGACATTTTTAAAATGTTATATTAATCAAATAGGGGAGAAAGTGTCCTTTAGTCCATCACATTTCTTAATTACAATTTAAAACTTTTAATCCTGGCATGGGATTCAACAAAAATACAGTTTATGCCTCCTGGTATTGGATCAAAACCACCTAAGACACACTGTAAATAGAAGCAATCACTTATAATCTCACTATGCTGATTTAGATGTGTTCAAATATCTCTGCTTTGACCAGCTTTGTGCCAATTTGACTCAAATTGTCAAATCCAGTTTGCGTTTCCACACCTGACTGTCAGGCCTCTTTGCTTGTTTCTATTTTCCTTTCCACTTCTTTTTCTCAAAGACCATTTTCTCTTAGCATTACCATCCTTCCTTCCTTCCATGCCAGTTTGGGGCTTTGCTTTTACTATCCTATGAATATATGTTTGAATAAGACTCTCTTTGACCTTTTGCCGCAGCACTCCTACCTTGTTCTTGGCTATTGTGCTTTCTTTTCAGCACAGACATTGCCATTCTTTCCCTACCCAGAGGTATGACACCATCACCTGACAAAGGTCATGCTGCATGAGAGCCATGCACATTCTCCTGCCGCAAATCTCTCCTGCCACCCTTCAAAATGGACCAGCACACAAGCAGTGGGTTTGACAGAGCTCTAGAGTATTTAGTATCCCTCACTGGTACTGCATCAGCATGGCTGTGTTTCGACTTTTCTACAAGGTCACACACGTAGATCCAGGGAGCTGGAGCAATGCCGGACTCTGAGAAAGGTCTCAAACAAAGATCATTAGCAAACTTTTAATGAACGATTGCCAACATCAGTGTTTAGAATGAGGAGCCGTATGAGGATGCAAAAATAGTTCTAGAATGCAATAGAAATAAATCAATAAGGTATCTAAGATTTCTGTTTATAAAAATCTAATTCTAGTACTCTAAGGAGCAAGATGGAATCACGGATAATTAGCAGATATCTCTGAGAGCAACGACAATTGGAGAGATTGGGTCAGTTCCCAGGAATGAAGTCACTGTAAAAATTCACTTAGTTCAGCATTTCAGTAACAACAGACTGCCCTCTCCTTTGCATCCATCATCCACATGGTAATGCCAACCAAGAACCTCAGGAATAATAGATGTCACTTTTTTAATCACATAGGTGGTTGTTGTCTCTCCCGACATGGTCTGCTCCCACTCTGCAGCCAGCAGAGTGGTGGTAGTCCAGTATCACCAACTTCAAACCCAGAAACACAGATCTCTTCCCATACTTGGTAGTATGTCTCCCTTGTCTATCTGCTACAAAAACAAGGATTAAGGTCAGCACAGATCTTACAAAGGTTTCCCTCACCTGCCTGAGTTTCCTGTTGCTCTGGTGGTTTTCTTCCCACGTATTGCAGCATTGCATTTCACTTCCCTTCTGTCTAGACTGACTTCCACCTCCACTGAATTCCCTGCCCTGTGCAACTTCCATGGTGCATTGGACCATCATGCTTTCTTGGGTCATATATGGGCCACATAGAAACTTGAAACACTTTTATCAACACTTCAACTGCACGCATCAATGACATTGTTTATGGTTGCATGACATGTACATGCAGTGCAAGAAATTAAGGGTGTCACCCTGGTAGTGGCAGCTTCACCTGCTAGTGACCTGGCATAGGGCAGTGTGTAAGGCTGCTTCTGTTTTGAAGTCACAGTCTCAAGGCTGCCTCTCTTCTGCTTTCCTCTCTCCGCTTTGGGTTGATTCTACAGTGCAGAAAGCTGTTACCACAAGGATTTAGCAAACCACAGCACATAGAATGTCATAGGCCCATTTTAGATTCACAGCAATTTTTCATGTTAAGGAAAACAGCTCAGTGGCTTTTGCACTAGAGGAAATGCAAAATTACAGGATTGTGTGAACTCTGAAAGGATTTACAGGCATGGACAAACAAATTCAATAAGTCTGATTCCCTCTACCTTAGAGAGAGTTTCTGCTGTAAAGGAA
Source organism: Dasyornis broadbenti (assembly GCA_013397935.1). Lineage (NCBI taxonomy): Eukaryota > Metazoa > Chordata > Aves > Passeriformes > Dasyornithidae > Dasyornis > Dasyornis broadbenti. The sequence goes on along the minus strand of VZRN01004865.1, from coordinate 968,373 downwards.
AAAGGGAGACAAAAGCAGAGCAAAGTACATTTTGCACAGGATGGTGAAATGTTCAACAAAGTGAGAAGCAAGAGTGAAATGAGTTATCCATAAATGCAAGTATTCAACAAAGCTGGAAACTGACTCTAGCTTTAATGATCCCTTTCTTGTACCAGGTTTCTCCTGAAAGCAATCAGAAGACATCCTAGTGAGGAGTTAAGATTAAGGGTGGTATTATGCATCATGAAAGGCTTTGTCTTATTTACCTTACTAGTCCCTACTCATCTTCTGCTGGGGAACTGTGATCATGGGTTTACTGCTGAATGAGAACTGCATGCATTTTGACAATAGATAAAACTAACAATATTTCAACTTGATTCCCTTTCCTATTTTGTTTTTCCTCTTGCCTTCCCTGTTCACCACCACTTCATACGAGACCTCCAGCTAATAACACTGGGTATTTAAATTACTTTCTATCAAAAAGGAAAAATAAAACTGAACTTTTAGAGGTTTTCTTCCTCCTTGATTTTTTTTTTCTTTTAGTTGGGTGATTTTTGTTTTTTGGGGGGTTTTTTGTTTGTTTGGTGGAGTTTTTTTTTGGTTTTTTGGGTTTGGTGGGGGTTTTTTTGTTTGTTTTTTGTTTTTTGGGGTTTTTTGGTTTTTTGTTTGTTTTTTTTTTGGTTTAGTTTTGTTGTTTTTTTTCTTCTGACACTACTAGCATTTCATGCTGTCAGTTCAGTCTGGCAAACTTCTCAAGAGGTAGATTGTCTTCTATGTTCACACTACTCACAGGGACATCCATGGAATGTCATCTATGGGTTACATATATGTTATAGTAGACCACTAGAATCAGGAAACCAAGAAGAAACATATGAGATGTTTGGTCTTCCCTTGAATTTAGTGTGGTAACTTACATCAGTTTAAGTGGGATGTAAAAATAGCAGCCAATTAGTATGTAATATTTAAAATTATTTTACCAAGGTTTACATGACTTAATAAAAAGGCAAGAGGACATTCTAATTATATAAGATTTAGGAGTAATGATTTCCTACTACAGGTGTATTTATGCAATTTTTTTTACTGCAAAAATGAAACGTGAAATTATCTGCACAACTGGAGACTGAAGGAAGAAAAGGAAAAGGAAATGTTTAATTGTTCAGAAAAGGTAGAGGAAAGGTTGTTCCACTGCAATATAAAAACTTTGAGATTTGCATTTAGTTCTAATTAAATATGCTAAAAGAAAAGTTAAAAAAAAATCAGAAAAATTTCTTTATCACAGTGTCTGTGGAATTAAGCATGTACAGTTTTCATTTATGGTAAAACACAGTTTTCTCCCTCTGCAATTCCATGTAAATGCAGCCTCAAGCATTAGAATTACAGGATCTCGGATGATTTCTAGCATTAGTAATAAAAAGCGGCAGTTTTATTAATCAAACATGTTCAGCCACCCAAACATCTTTAATACTTGATATAATCTTATAGTGCAAATGCATAAGCACCTGGCAACCTTTCCATGAAAAACTGACTTAACCATAAGTGACAAGAAGATACCTAGTCCTCTACTTCTTTTTTCTTTAACTATATAATCCAACAATGTAAATCATCAATAGGCCTGCCCATCCACTTCAGTAGCTAAATTCTAAGGAGTTTTGGTCAGTTAAGAACTTTGTTTAATGTGCCATTGCTTCTTGTTCTGAGCACATGAACAATGGAAGAAATTACGTTTACAAAAGACTTTAGTCCATAAGTAAACCAAGAAAGATTTGAAATAATATGAAACTGTGGAAATAGATTTACATTGAAATAAATAATTTTGAGGAAGAGGGCTAGTTAAGTTAAAAGTGTCCTTGTTCCACCTGTGTGAGATCACCATGCAAGTTAAGGCATGCAAGGAAGAGCTTGCACCTCAGGGTTAATAAATCCAGAGCAGCACCTTTCCAGGCAAAATACCTTGTCTCTTCTGTGTTTGAAGAGTTTGTAGGCCAAGTACAGGCTCCCTGTGGTCAGGAGATCACACTGAAGGAAAAATGTGAAAATGTCCTGTAAATCCAGAAGGAAAGAAATCCTCTCTTCCAGGTCATGTTTTTCTCCAGACTTAATTAGCCTACAAGCATGCCTCATTTGGTGATTCTGGCTCATTATTGTTCACAGTTCATTAATAAAATCATTAAACAATCTTAAAAGTTTCCCAAAGACAGAGCTGGGAAGTGATGAGAAACTGGAAGCTTGGGTCAGGGGCCTGGGACTGGTTGGACAAATACACTAATATCCATGGAGAGGCAAGCAGCTCATGAGAGAAGGAAAAATGAAAAATAGGGGAGTTTGTGGAAGGCTGGATAAGAAAGTTCCTGTCATAGGAGATGAAGCTATGCAGTGTAGGAAAGACTGGGACACAGGTGAGAAGGAGACGACAGGGGTGAGTGGGTTGGGAAAGGGTTGAGAAGCTGGTGAACTCGTGCTGGAGCCATTCACACAAACCAGCTAGAATGTTGGAGCTGTGAACGAGAAAAGGCTTTGGACAGAGGCAGAATATGTTAAGCTTGGTGAAAAGACTACATTGCTGTTCAGAGCCTGGAAGGGAGTCCAAGACTCTCAGATCTCGCCAGTACTCCACTGTCAACAAAGTGTTTATGAATACGTGGCTAAATGTCTGCTTTGTTCATTTCTTGAATTAGGTGCTAAACAATCATAGACAGCAACAGACACTGAGCTCAGGTATCAGTAGGGCTGCAAGATGATCTACAAATAAAGTAAGGAGAGAAAATATTCAGGGGAACCTTTTGTTCAATCAGGAAGTGGAGAGATACAATAGAAGCCATTGAATCTAGCAAAACATTGGATGAAAATCAAGAAATGAAATGAACAAACAACCTCCTAAATGCAACAACCACAAAGCTCTGACCATTCTGTCCTTTGTTATTCATAGCTATCTGGAAGGAACTGCTGAAATTGTAATATTCCCTGTTGGCAGGGCATCAAGCTTTGTGAGGCTTGATAGGTTCCTGCAGGGAAAATCACAGCAATCTGCATTAAAAACATACTGCTCTGTACTGAAAGACCCTTGTAGAATACAGTGAACAAAAAAGAAGGTTTCGGCTCTTAATATTGTAGTCTGCTGGTTTTAACATGAACCTGTGTAAAGAATTACCCTTTACAATCACAGTGAGAACCTGATAAGAGAATGACACTTTTCTTCAAGAAAAGTCTTTCAAGGGAAAAGTTATACAGCTGGTAAATGAAAAGACACCATGTCAGATTTAGTTTTAGATTTAGATTTATAGCTGTTCTTGCTCACAGTTACCCAAGTCTTTTACTAGATTAGAAATGTCACAGACAGATTAGAAGGTGGGCAGATTAAAAGCTCCAGATCCTGGACTGCCTTACTGTCTGTAGTAAGGAATAATCTTGGCTGTCCTGGCCTCCAACTCATCATTTTTGTTTCCTAAAAATCCGAATTATTATGGGGCTATATGGAAATCCATTCAAAGATGGAGCAGACATATAATCATGGAGTAAAATTATAAATTGTTGTTGAATCTCATTACTTTCAAGGTTGAGAAGGTGGGAGGACAAGGACCAATGTATATACACCAAGCTTAACCAAATCATAACTTTACACTCTTGAGCTAACTTCATATATTGCTTCAGTCCTCGTAGTTATCTTTTAAGTTTAAATATTTTCACATCTAATGAATTGTATCAGAAATGTTTTTATAATATTGTCTACTACATTAAATCATCCAGGCCTTGATTAAAACCATTTAAAATTAGTAATTCATGGATAGTATCATAAAAGATATCACCAGAATAGGAATACATTTCTGAGTGCTCCTGGGAACTAATTATGTTTGCCATTTCTGATGGAGACATGTATGTTATCTTGCTAGAGTATAGATCACTCTGTCTGGTACTTAAATGACAACATTATTCATTGGTCCCATTGGCTTCATCAAAAAGCTGTGTTTAATGATTATTTTAAAGAACAAATTGCTTTTTCTAACATTAAAATTCAATGTACAGAAAACTTTTGAAGTGATAATTTCCAAAGTAATTCATAAGCTATGAGGGAGTATGATAGAGGTAAAAAAAAATGTTTGATAGGTTGAGTTGGAGCAAAATTGTTTCTCTCTCCTTGCTCAAAGTAGGAAAATAATCATAATAAGGAAATAATGAAACAGAATGATGCCTGCCTGAGGGTAGGTAGCTCCAATGGAAATAAGCCAGGTAGAAGGTTGATTCAAGGAGAAAATGAAGAAAGAAGTGGTTAGAAGTTTCATAATTGAACTGTTTTGGAGATATTTTCAGAATAAGAAGGGATTTGTTTTGGGGTTTTTTCTTTATTGTGGTTATTTAAATGTGTTTTTTCCAAAATAGCCAAAGCAATTAGTTTATGTCAAACTTGCCAAAGATTACAACTTAAATGAAACCAGGTTAAAATTTTTACTAAGAAATCTTTAATCAAGGGAATACATTTCTTCCATTTTTAAAGGTAATCTGTCTGGAATTTCTGCAAATAAAGAGCTCTCCAAGGCAGTAGTATTGTTGGACAAAATTCAGTTCTCTCACAGATGACCCATGAATCCCTAAAATCTCTGGGAAATGCTGACAAAATGCAGCTACACATAAAAAATAATAAAAACTTCAGGCAGTGCTCATATGTGAACTGCCATTTTCAGTTTGATATGTATTAATATTATGGTCCCTGTCCTAAAAATACACTGTAATATTAATGGAAAAACAACCTACTTGCATCAAAAGTGCTTTTTCAGGCTCTTCCAGGCACTTCAGTTTTAGCAGTGTCTCCTATTCATTTTCTGACAGTGTAAGGAGGTTACACCCGTCATTAGCAACTCATAAACATTTAATTTATGTACAAAGACTCAAAGTTTGCCATAATTGATCAGCAGTGCCAGAGAAACCTAATTTCAGGTGGCCTTTTACCCAAGTGGATTTAAAAGTAAAAAAAAAAAAAAAAAAAGGAAAGGATAAAATGGGATAGACCCAATGGTTCGGTCCTGCTCCAGTTTTTTTCCTCAAAATGCTTTTCATTGGAGCAACTGTACACAGGTGCCTTACTCCTTGTTGACAGGTCCTACTCGAGCATCTATTTACGCCATCTATCTGGTTCTAGTACTCTATCTCATTCCAATCACAACCTTGGGCTAATCTAATGCCTTTCTTAAATATTTCATATGTTGCAAATCACTGAAGTGTCAAGAACTAGGGTTCAGTAAACAGGTCCTGTCAACACAGATTCAGCCATGACGCTTGGTTACTGCACCATTCCCAGGGAAAAACTTAAGACTACTCTTCCTCCTTGAGCTGACTCTTCCCCTCAGGTTGATGCGTGAGCATCATGAATATTAACTGTCTTGCTGAGAACTGTGAGCAACTTGTACAAATAACGTACTTTGTTCTTCAGTCTGGTGGCTTCTAAAATAGCATTGTTCTTGGGGACTGTCATGGTTTAGGAGAGGCACTCCCTAATTTAGTGTTCCCCCCTCCACCCCACTCACTCCCCTGCCCTGTCCAGTGGGAGATACAAAAGGTAGAGATTGTGTCTTAAGAGAAAAACAATTTACTGGAAACAGCAATGAGATAAGAAAAATGAGTAATAAGACCAACAATACTAATAACAGAAGTGTGAATAAGAGGGTGATTTACAAGCAAAATACTCACTGAGTCTGACACGACGTGATGGAACTGCAGATGGTGCCACCCCACTGCTCCTTTCAGCACATTTTTCCTGACCAGAAAGGAACATCCATCTCCTCCGAAACAAAAGACAGAGAGAGTCCAGTTCAGTTCAGTCCAGTCCTGTCCAGTCCAGTCCTGTACTTTCCAATCACTTCCCTTCCTCGCCCAGCCTTCCCCCACCCCTGGCAGTTACCTAAATTGGTGTGGAATAATCTCTTAGAGAACAACCTTTTAGACACATCCACAGCTGTGCCCCCTCAGCTACTGCAAAAATTAACTCTGTCCTGGCTGAAATCAGGGTAGAGAGATATATGAAAAACTTATTCATGCTTCTTTCTCAAAATAGATGGATGCTCAGGTAGCTCTTAGGCAAAGTAGGTCTTAAATGTGATGGCTGTTGTATGTGTGGTCAGGTTTCAAAGACATATATGCTATTGAAATGGGACCCCAACCTTTACATTCCAGACTTTACTCCTCACAGGTCTGAATCATATCTTCCCAGCTAGTTATTTCTATCCTTTTACCATTTTGTGCATTTGATATTTTCTCCCCATACTGCATTCAGATTCATCTGTGGAAGTAAAGCTCAGGGCAGACTGCTGGCTGTGAAAAAAAAAATATATATAAACCAGAGGCTTAAATTAAGACTGCAAATGAAATTTTTTGGCTGCCCCTCAGGTACCACATCAAACACTTTATTTTTGCAGTCCTAAACCCTCCAAAAATTGAAACATCCCTACATTCTCTTCTTCTGAAGATGTAATTTGACTGAAATATGGAATCCAATTCCTGTGCTCTTTTCATTAACTTACCATTACTGACCAGTTCACATATTTAAAATTAATGTTCATAGGAGAAAACTCTCAAAAATGTCTGTTGGTCAGTCTGTGGAGTACACAGAATCATGGGGACCTGCATGCTGTAGAAGCACAGTAGCAGTGGTCCCAAAGTGATCCCACTAAGACTGGAAATGTACCAGCATTAACAAGGCCTTCCTATAGCTGCAAAGTGGGCTGGTGCCAGAACAAGCTGTGCTTAAAGCCTCCCTCATGCTCATCCAAGCAAATGACTGCTGGCTGTGACAAGTGACTTAGAAATCTGTACCTCATTGGTTTACAACAGAGTGAAGAGCTTTTGAAAGTGCTACCAAATGTTTAAGCTGCCATCAGCACAAAACGTTCACCAAGCTGGAGTTCACATCCAGTTGTTTAATGAGGGCAGGGCATGGTTACGACTCCCAGTCCTGCAAGGAACAGCAAGGAAGGCTGTTCATGTTGAAAACAAGCAGTGCAACCAGAGATACAGAGCAATTATGAATTGCCAGCCTCCAGCCTTTCCATAGCCATTCCACCAGTGTAACTCTTAAATTTTTAACTCAGTCCTTTCATATGGATGAACCAGACTTGGCACTTTCAACCAAACATGCATGAAAATGTAATCTTTCACAGACTTCCTGAGGTGAGGAGCTCTGGTGCAGGCATGTTCTGCAGTGGAGCAGGGGATCTTGGCATACAGGGGGGATTTCCTGAGCCAAGAAACACCCAGGGTATCCCTGAGACTGGCCAGGAGCTAGTAACTCACAGAAGAGTGGCTGATGAGGCACGGGCAGGGTCAGGAGATCTGGCAGGGGCCAGCCCAAAGGGTCTGTCTCATCCATCCGGGTGCTGGCCAACGCCTCCACCCACACAGAGCTGCTGAAGGGAGAGGCTGCAGTGTGGACCTCAGTCTGTGGGTAGGGCCTGGACCATTCTCCTGGGACAGGGTCAGGCACAGCAGACCTGTGTAACATCAGGAAGGCTGAGAAGGATTTTGCTGGTTCCAAGGACAGTCTACAGCTGCACAGACACAGCCCCACAGACAAGCAGTGAAAACCTCCCCTGCAGGACAAATAGGAGGGAGAGGGGCAATAATGCAGAAGAATGGATGCTTGCAAGGGCAAGGACCAGCAACAGGCACAGGTTAAGGTGCCCTTACAGTACCCCTTCATCACTGTGCAGACTGAAAAGGAAAGAGCTATTACATTAGGAGAGGAAGAAGGATTTCAAAGAGATCGGAGGGGCTGATGAGAGGACTGGTGCTTCTCCCCTATGAAGATAGGTTAAGAGAGTTGAGGTTGTTCAGCCTGAAGAGGAGAAGCCTCCAGGAATATCTTACAACTCCTTCCAGTACCTAAAGGGGCTACAAAAGAGCTAGAGAACTTTGTATGAGGGCATATAGTGATAGGACAAAAGGGAATGGCTTCAAATTGAAAGAGGTTTAGATTAGCTATAAGGAAGAAAGTCTTTACTGTGAGGATGGTGAGCACTGGAACAGGTTGTGGATACTCCATTCCTGGAAGTGTTCAAGACCGTGTTGGATGGGTCTTTGTTCTAGTAGAAGATGCCCCTCCCCACGGCAGGAGGGTTGGAAATAGATGGTCTTTAAGGTCCCTTCCAATATAAACCGTTCTATGATTCCATGATTTGGGGAAAAAAGTATCTTTAAATCATACACTCTGTTCTTTGCTTCTGTCTGCCACAGCAGCACAGGCACTAAACAGTTAAAAAAAATAAATACCGTATTTAGCCATCCCAAACTGTTCTCCTCTTACAAACAGTTGGTTCAAGTTTCTGAATTTTCAAACTTTCTAGTGTTACAGTCAGAGTTTATTTTATGTTCTCTTTTAATTTGCATGTGTCTGACATACAGTCTCTTCAACTAGGCCCATGTGGACAAGCACCTAATGGTGATTCATCCATTGAAGTACATAAGACAACTCCACTCCCTCCCAAAACTCATACATCTTAATGTAATTGCATGAGTTGAGTTGAGAAAAACTGGAACCTATGAAGTAAGAATCAAAGACATTACCATATGCTATTCAAAAAGTTAGCAGAGTTGAAAAAGAAATCCATAGTTTGGTCTGGGTTCACCACACAGAATAACTTTGGTTTTGTTTGGCAAAAGCTAATTAACTTCTGGCATCAATGGATATTGATATCATCCTTCACTACAGTTGCTCTATTCTACAAGTAACTGAATTGCGAATAAAACATCACCTTCATATTACTGAACCATTTACCTTGCTCATGCCTTTCTTCAGAATTTTTCAGGAGTCCTTTCTTCTCTCTGCAGTTCTTTGTGGTCACTTGTCCTTTTTCAAGTCATGCAGAGATGACGTAAAAAGATGCGGGCTCTTGCCCAAGTGTGAGGAGAGCTATTTAAAGGTGTTATTGAATGGTACTTAGGGAAAACAGGTCTATTTCTTCTTTTGCCACAGGGAGAGCACTGGTGTTTTTTCTGACGCTATTTAACTTGACAGGACCCCCTTAAAAATCAGTGTGTGTTATTGTTCTGTACATTAAATATTTCACACTGCACAATATTAGCTAAAGATAATTAATACACACAAGCAATTCCCTAGAGACAGCAAGAGGAGGAATATCGAGATTTGGGCTAAATCTATGATTTTGCGACTTTAACAACTTTAAGTTAACTTTATTGGCAGGTTAAGACCAAATTTTTTTGCAGCTGAACTAAAATAAGAGAAAACTTCTGATGAAAGCAAATGAAAGTTTGAACACAGAGTTCGGAAATGAAAAATATTATTCATAAATAGAGATGAACAGATGAGAGGTAGTTACATTTGGATGGGATTTAGACTGGCTTTTTCATTCCTTACAAAGGAACTCAGAAGTACCAGGCAGAATGACTAGACAATCCAGGAGGACAGTACAAGAAAGAAAAAGGGCTAGTAGAAATGGGAAAAAATGGACCATTTTTAAATCACAAAATTAATTTATTAATGCACATTGGAACAAAGGCACTAGGGAATGTGAAGGAAAAAAACCAATTACATTATACCAGAGGTGCAAGTTGAGGACATTAATAAAGGCAATACTCATGGGCTGATTATGAACATATATTTGAAAAAGTGATATCAAGGAAATTTGAAGAGACAAAACAGCCATTGCTTGGAATACAAGAAAGAATGGTAATGGTCCAGTTAAAAAGGTGTGAGTAGGCAAAGAAGGAGCTAAAATAACAGGCAGCAGTAGCATTACCTTTCTCCAGCTGTCAAATGTCTTGAGAGTGAATAAGTGACTGCACATGGATCAATATTTTTCTTTACCAGATAAGACAGCACACAGAATGCAAACTTGCATCTGTTACAGGTTGCCAAATACCTTTGCAGGAAAAAAAATCATATCCACCTATACTGTGAAGTGGGAAATATCTTTGTCAGATGGCTTTAATCTGAAAAATCCTGCTAGAAAGCTCCTTCTGCAAATAGTAGAACTCCTTGGAAATTCTCAACCTTTGCCTTTACTATTTCTTAACTAAAATGGCACTGTCTCCTGCATGCCATTTGATGGGATTTATCTTTATACAAGATAAATGAACTCTTGCAGTTTTTTGAATGCAAATAATCAATTACTTGTTGTGGAAAGCAAAGATTGTAATGTAACAAGGATGTGAAAGTCCTTGAATGCATCTAGAGGAGGGTGACAAAGCTGGTGACAGGACTGGAGGGTGTGTTCCGTGAGGGGCAGCTGGGGACTTTGGGTTGGTCTAGTCTGGAAAGAGGAGATGGGGTGATTTCATTGCTCTCTGCAGCTTCCTGAGAAGGGGAAAGTGGAGATGGATGTGCTGAGCTCTTCTTCTGGGTGTTTAGTGATAGGACATATGGGAATGGTCCTAAGCTGTGCCAGGCGGGGTTCAGATTGGAGATTTGCATGCATTTCTTTACTGAGAGGATGATAAAACACTGGAACAGGCTTTCTAAAGAGGTGGTAGTAGCTATGAGTCAGGTAGCTCTGTAACCAGGATGAAAGTGACAGTAGGCATTTCTGTACTTCAGAACATGTATCCTAGTTGGAAGCAGGCATTTAGGATTTAAGCCCAATGTTTGAAGGTATGGCCAAAATACCAAGGACAGGTTTTGCATGAGTATTCAGAGAAAGATTATTCCCTAGAAGAAGGATGTTTGTATTATCTCTATCTGTTATATTAATGCAGCTACTATTAAATTAAGACCTAATTCTGATGGTTGCACTTCAAGAATTATTTTGAAGAGTTGTGGAATGCATGAAAGAGACAGAAGATTTATCAGAGACTGGAAATAATTCCTCTTGTTAAGAGACTGTAAATGTTTGTCTTGAAGGATACAGGGTAGTAGATTACCATCTCTAAACACCTGCATGAGGAAAACTGGCTAAAAATGGTTCAGCAGTCTAGCAAAAATGTACTAAGGCTCAAGGTCTGAGTTGATTCTAGATGACTACAGACTAAGTCTCAGTGAAAAAACACTCAGTCAAAACAGTCGCGCCTGTTTTTCCCAGTGAGAATAACTAGGCATTGAAAGAACTTCAAGGCTTGTAGTGCAACTCTATTGCTGCAATTTCTTAAAATACAGATGGGACGCCTTTCTAAAAGATGTTCTACTTTATCAATAACTTTGGGGTTTGCAGCTGTGCTTATTTTATAAAAATCTCATACCATTCAGAAAATGCAACTAAATAATCACCATAGTCTCTTTCAGAACGTGACATGACCAACAGTGAAGGGCTTCCTGCAGAGACATACTATTTAAAGATATCCACAAAAGTGTATCTTAGGGACAGTTGAGGTGGACTAGATGTCAGTACAGATAGAAATAAACAGGCTACTCCCTTCCATGATTATATAAAAGATGTCATAGCAATATAATACAGCCACAATGATTGTGGATGAGACCAAACGCATGGACATTTTACTTGGGCAAAAACAGAATCAGGTCAAACAAAATGTGCTTTTGTTTGGGGTTTTTCTTTATTTAATGTGTTAAATAATGTGAAAATAAATTCTGAGGAAGAAAAAGAAAGCATTTTATTTGAAAATGTTAGCATGGGATTTTTTGATGGCTAATTAAAAACTATTTTAACTAGTTTGGGAATTATAAGCTCACCAAATCCAGTCCTGTGGGACTTTGTAACCAGCTGCAACACCAATGTGCTTCCTCCCACAAATAACAGCTCTTGAGAGTAAGAATTTCAATTCTAGAAATAAGTGAGAAGTGGTCGGCACTGACAGGTGTCACGAAACTGGGGGTTTTTAGTGCTTTTTAAGAGCAAAGTGAATGCAAGAGTCATTAATGTTGTGTATCCTCAGATGTCCTACAGTATTTGATGCTCTGTGGAGTGTGAAAAAATATTCTGTTCAAAAAGCATTTCACAGCTCATCAATAAACCCTCTCAGGAAAAGATTCCTACGTAAAAGACATTAATTTCCAGTCTGATCCTTCATTTACTTTCACTGACATCGGCAGCTATGGTAATTTATTATTGTTTTTACTTCATCTGCTATTGTTCACATCTATTCTTCAAACACAAAAGAAAACCTATATATGGAAAATAGCAAGACTTCTTAGGAATAGTGAGTAATGGATCACGCCATGCTGCACTGCATTTGTATACTGATTTTCTCTCAGATTGGTACATGAATTCAAATGGAGATTATGTGTGTAACTTTTCTACTGAAAAGGCAGAAATTGAACTGGACTGGTAATCATAGATCAAAGTCTGTTTATGATATTATACATTTTTATTCCCATTGTGGCTGGACGAAACTGCATTCTTTGGAGGATTTTACAATATTTCTTGTACTTTACAAGAGCAAAATTAAAATTCCATTGTTTTCAGTGGTTCCATATTTCATAGAATACATCAAATTATACTTCACGTTGCAAAATGAAAATGTCATTATGTCTAAAGATAATAGGCCTGAACGTCCTGAGAGCAATTCTGGTGCTTTTAATACCTCACAGATGAGTAACGTGCTACAGCTTCACATGGCTTAGTGGGAGGAGAGTTTTATATACTTTACTATAACTGGGGAGAAAGAATAGGTGTATTTGGCAGGACAGCTTGCATAATATATAAACACTTAAGTATACAAATAAACAAAACAGTCTTGATCATGCCACCAAACACTAAAATAGTAGTAATTTTTTTTTCAAACTTTCTATTCTTTGAATTTATTCTGGAGGTCAGTTGTATTCATGGATCTTGATTCATCTCCTGAGTACTTTCAAAGTATCACAGACACTTAACAGAAATTATGGAGAGAGTGAAATGACTGCAGTTGAATCAAAAGTAACCGTCTTTGAAACTGTCAGTGTGGCATATAAAGAATTGTTTAGGGCACAAGAAATACTGACTAGTAGGTTTCAAATTACTCTGGGACACAATCAATTTAAGTCTTAAAAAATTACATCTTTTGCTTATTTAATTTCAGTTCATGAAAAGTTCGAGTATACGATGTAGGTATGTCAATGATTCTGAGGAAAAAACGACCCGTATAAAGACATTAGAACTTTGAACAAATTCAATTATTTTTGAGATTCAATAATAAATGCCAAAATCAGAGGATCTAATAACTTTATGTGCTGGAAACATAGCCATTAACTTTTAAAAACAGGCAATAGTTAATTTAACGTAACTGCCATTTTAAAAAACTACTTTGAAAATGCTGCTTGCATCAAAGAAAATGAAACTTCAGCATCCAAGGAAGAACAAACAGAATAAATATGAATTATTTTATGGCGATAAATAAAAGTGATAGCCTCAAGGAAAAATATGTTTCTCGATATTATCTTATTGATATTACAAGGCAACAAACCCAACTTAATATCTTGTGGTTCTGCTAGGTTAGGAAGACATCTTGGTCTGACTTGACTTTAAAAAATCATTTGCCTTGAGACAGCCTGGGATCTCGTCTTTGCTTCTCTCATTCTAATCTGACAATATTTGATTTTTATTATGCATGCTTATGCATATGTGTACACTTATAATTGAACATGATTTCTACAGGCACAAACAGGGCTCTTTGGGTTACTTCGTTACTAATTTGGGGATTTTTCCCACTGTGTACTTGTACAGTAATTTTTCTATGATAAAGGGAAACTTTAGCAATGATTTGACACTCATGGCGTGAACGTATTTCTGGAAAATTTGCTTTTCAAGTGTAAGAGCTGAAAGCCCAATCTGGGCTACACTGCTCTAGTACATGCACACACACACACACACATCCTGACAATTCCAAAGGCAATTGTGAACTCAAAACTAGAGATCTTTATGACACATAAAGATTTTTTGATCTATTGCTTATGATCCTTGTCTATGACTAGACATCTAGTCACATAGCTACAATGGCAATACATGTAAAAATGACACCTCTGAAGTCCTGCATGCATTTTTTGGTGAGGTTAAACACACAGCTTAAGCAGAAATGTGTGTAATAAGTGCCTGTTACCACTCCAATAACACTTACTTGAGATAAGGTGTAAATATCTTTCTCTGCTGTACACATGTTCCCATACAAGCACAATATCCAGGTGTCACTGTGAAATACCTAAATGTCAAAGCAACGTAGGGGAATTTAAGGCTAGCCCTTAAGTGACAGCATGACCTCAATAATTTTGTTCTTCCTTTTGTCTTGGAAGCATTTTTTCTAGACTGCTGTGGAGCAAAAATTTTTCCTGCAAATGAAAACTCTTGTTTGTTGTCTGACCCATTTTGGATGAGTCAGAATAAGCCTGCAATAAGTCCTCAGCATTTCTTCATTATTTATAATGATGCTGAAGAAGATAAAGGCATTTTTAATGATACTTTCATGACTCTCATTTGTCCTACATTTTTCTTCAAAAGAGCTGAAAAATCCTGTTTTCATCCTTGCCTTTTTTGTCTTAATAATAGATCATTTTGGAGTCATAAGAACCTATGAGTACATTAAGCTATTTCTTCTACCATTTTGTTGAGTTTTTGTATCTTGAAACTTTCTACATCCCTGGATAAAGTCAGGATGGGATACCAGCTCTGAAGACAGACTGGCTGATGAAGTATTAATAGTAGGCAGTGTACTTAAAGTAATCACAATCCATCGTTTTTTTATCTTAGTCGTTCTAGTGAGGAGATAACTTGACCCTCCACTAGGCATATCTATGAGGTATTGGGGTGAAGGCCTGGGACATGAAAAGAGCTAGTTCACATGACTCTTCCGTCTGATTTAGAATCATAAAATCACAGAACGGCTTGTTGAAAGGACCTTAAAGACCATTTATTTCCAACCCCATTGCCATGGGCAGGGACACCTCCCACTAGACCAGGTTGATCAGAACTCGATCCAACCTGGCCTCGAACCCTTCCAGGGACGGGGCATCCCCGACTTCTCTGGGCAACCTGTTTCACTGCCTCACCACCCTCACAGCAAAGAATTTTCCCCTAATATCTGATCTAAACCTGTTGTCTTTCAGTTTCAATCCATTCCCACTTGTTCTGTCACTACATGCTCTTGAAACGAGTCTCCATTTTTCTTGTAGGCTCCCCTCAGGTACTGGAAGGCTGCAATTAGGTCTTCTGAAGCCTTCTCTTTTCCAGGCTGAATAATCCTCTTTATCTTAATTAGGCAGGATTGGGTTTTGTAACACTGTCTGTGTTTCTGCCTGACTTTGAACTGAGATATTCTTCCCAGTCAGTGCAGAATCTGCAGCCTTGTCTTGAACCTGAAACTTGCACAACCCCAGCTGGCACCAGCACTGCCACAATAGCATGCATCACTTCCAATAAACCTCTCCTGTGAATATTTTGCAAAATATTCATACTGGCTAGAAATTTTTTGAATTTACTAAGAAAGAAGAGAAGCCTAGTTCAGGATATCAAAAATGGAGCTTTGGGAAGCAACAATCGGAAAACAGTTTGAGCGTGACATGAACAGTTAACGGCAAGATTAAATAAGGTGTTCTCTTGGCTTCCAAATGAAAGAAAATGAAAAATAAAAAAGCACTGAAGATTGGAAAGTTAGTTTGCTTGCTAATAAATAAATTTGATTTATTAAGATAATGAGGAAGATGCCTCAGTCTCTGTGGTCTTGCTGATCAACAAAGAAATACTTGTGACACACTGTGTGACTCCTCATTTTAATGACTAGGGCTTTCTTCTATAATCAAACTCTTGTAACAACATGGATAAACTCTGCCACACTTCATTATTCTGCAGTTCTAGTGATGGACAATTGGTGTGTAACCTTCATTCACGTGCTGAAACTGTTCTGTGTATGCATTGTACCTTCATATTTCAGCCTTTGTAAAGTCAATCATTGTTTAGCTTGTTTTGAAGTTAATTTTCAACCTCAGAGTATAATAGGAGCATGAATGAAAATGTGTCATAAGACAGTATAGTATAGTTTGAGTAAATTAATTATTAACAGTATATAATTATATATTTCAAATTTATTTATTTTTAATAAAATAGCCAATCGCATTCTGCTCAAACATTTTACCTTCAAGCAAAATTCTTCATAGGCAAAATTCTGGCAATTCAGACCAATACACCCTTAGACTTCAAAAGAAAAAAAAAAAAAAGTCTATAGTTTAATGTCGTTTTTTAAAATCCACAGCAGTTATTACACTGAAAAGCATTATTGTTCTAAATAGTGTCCTACTTTCAAACTAGAAACTTAGGCTTGTATGAGTCCTGTGGATCACAGCCAGCAGTCATCTTGGTTTCGTGGGAAGCATTGCTAAACTATTTCTATTACTCCAGATTTGTTGCCTAAAGGTGCACGTTTTGCTCCCTTTACAGAAAACTGATCACGCTCCATTTTGCCTCGAGATAATTTTCATTATTTCAGTGAATTGATGGTTTGATCATTCAGTTAAAAGTTAGTTTGCCTTCCTGGGAATATTACTTAACTCATTAAAAGGTAGAATTCCTCTCTGGATTTAAAAGCAAAATTTTTTGGTATTAGCTATTCCAGTGGTTCTTTGCTAGGCAACCACTGTGTGATTACTTTCAAACCAAGTGCACTGGTTTAATGACATGCAGTTCAGAAGGATATTTCTTCCCATCTTGCCTGCACTGCAAAACATTGTCTCACAATGAGCCCCAGCTCCCCTTCTAGCAGTGGCAGTAACAGCAGGTGGAGCTCTGAAGGCTCCCAAAGGAGCAAAGGGACACTGAGCAGAGCTCTTGAGAGTGTTTTTCCCTCCTTTGAGTTGCTCATGATGGCAGGACGTACAGAATGAATTGTGCCTCAGAAGAGAGGAGAGTCTTTCAGAAGAGAGTTTCTTTGTACAAATCATTTCGTGAGTATAGAGAAAGAAATATTTGTACCATGACTATTTTTCTTTAATGTGTAAGCAAGTGCTTTCAGATACATAGGGAATATTTACTTCTGGAAGGAATAATGTGACAAGTAATTTAATCTTCATCATCATCATCATCATGCAGTTTGGAGTTGTGCGATAAGGAAAGCAGCCACAGCACATACATGCTGGCTTTTCTGAATGTAGAGAGAATCCAGGAATCTCAATAGAAGTTGACTTGGATGAGTATAGAGCTGAAGAAGTAATTCAGTTGAACATTTTAATTCACCATAGCTACTTAAAAAAATTCATTCAGTGTATGCTGTACAGAAACATACTTGCGTCTGAGAGCAGACACGCTGGTGCTTTCAGCTGGGGCTCTGAATTTCAAGAGTGGTGATTTCTTCCTCCCACAAACATTGTCAGCAGCATTCATTGTCCCTAAGCATGGTTTGAGTACTGTAGGAGAACCAGCAAATTCTCCTCTTACTTCCTCTTTGCATCACTAATTCCAGTGAAGAAAATTGCTTGGCATATTATCTGTCAGTGTGTTCCCATAAACACACAGCAGCAGAGAGGGTACAGTACAGAAGTCCTTATGCACAGCTGCTGCCTGGGTCTGCCTTCTTCACTGTGAGAATATCTGTGGATCTCCGACAAGAAAATAGGTCAGTGGATATACAAACGAATGTTGGATTTCATCTTCATTGGGTAGTTGTTATACAGTTATGGGTCCTTGTTGCATATCTGTTGTGAAGGAGACACAGAAACAAGCAGAGAAGGAGTTGTGCATTTCCTAAAGGATGAAGATATCAACTTTAACTGGAAAAAAGGAGTAAAATAACTAAAATACCCTATAAATATCAAGAAGGTTATTATATTTAAATAAGACAACCTTAGCATACTCACAGAAGTAGCCCAATTTAGCTCTCACCATGGAATCAAGGGGTGTGATTAACTCCTTGTATAATCTGCAAGTGTCTACAATGTTTTCATCCACATCTCAGCCACTCACTTTTGTTTTTTAATCACAGGAGAGAAACAGAAATGGTTTGAACACATTCGCCTTCTAAAATGTGCCTCTAAAACTGATAAGACAAACCATATACTGAAAGTACCAATTTCTTTTCATTAAGTGCAGAAAGGAGGCTACAGTGTGCAGGTCATCTGTAGAATTTGCTTTCTGGATGTCTAAAATCACAGTAAATGAATCCTGCCTGAAAGACACTAAATCAGTTAATGACTAATTGTGATGATGGACTCTCTACGTCACTTAATGTGCCATAGTTTTCTCCCACTCTCATGTTTATCGGGTTTATTTTTGTCAAAGACCTTGGAAACAGGGGCTCTTTATTACTTTCCCAGTATCTTACGGTTCAGTATCTACTCCTAGTCGCGGTTGCTGTGCTGGGTATCAGGACCACACTACTGAGAGGAGTAGTGACCTGTGTGGGTACTGGAATTGTGTGTTTTGTATATCGTTATATACTATGAGAGGTGTGCAGATGCTGCTTGGCTTTATACCATTCTCAGACAGCTTATCCATAAACACACAGTTCTAGATATAGTAACTAAGTAATGGAAAGGCAAAGACTTGACACATTTCCTAAAGAGTTTTTGATTTAATTTTTTGCTCATTCTTCTACCTTGACAGAAAATGTTTGACTCATTAACATTTTTTCGCTGCTTTTCAGTTGGTTCATGTCAGTAGAAGCACTGGTTTACACTCCCCCTTACTCTTTGCACCTGTTTCTATGAAATTATCTCAGTTGCTGTGGTCTAAGCCTTCCTTCAGTGAGGCAAACCAGCCTAACAGCAAGTCAGCAGAATCTGTGGTCGCTAACCCACCTCAATTCCCTGGTGCCATTCCCTGCACGGAGAAAACTGCTAGGGTTTAGTGGAATGACAATAACCCTTAGCCTGTAGAACAGCCTACAAGGCTCGCTGTGTCATGATGTACTGCAATACCTCCTAATTGGAACAGCAATGAGCTCTATAAGTAAGGCTTCTGAAAAGAATGTCCAGTTTCTTGGGGTCACACACTTTTCACTGTCACAATTTGTGTCAAAATGTACACTTTCACCTAGCAGAGGCATTATGGAAATACTCACAGGCTTGTCAACCTCTTCCAAATACATCTATCTCAAACTGATGTACTTTACACTTAGGAACTTTTCCTTTTGACACATTCCCCAGTTCCCACCATCAGATTTTTATTTACCATTAACTCACTAACTTTTGGTAATTCATTAATTTTACAGTGCCTTCAGAGATGCTTTGGTTGAAAGTTATTCTTACTGAATTCATTTCTTTTCTGTATAATATTTAGCTGTAGTCAAGTTATCTACTGTATTAAATGTATTTGTTTATATGCCCTCTGTTATGAGGGCATATAAACAAATGATTAAGCTTTAATTTGCCTCAACTAATAAACCCATTCTGCTTCTGCTTGGGTGAGTTGTATGTACATTCCTTGGGGGACTAATCTTTATATGCTTCCAATTTCTTCATTCTTCCAATGGTTTGCTGTAACAGGACAGAGTTACTGAGTTAGAAAGTTAAGGTTTGTAACAAGAAGCTGTAAAATTTATTAGGCAAAATCTGATATAGTCAGACAAAACCCCATAAAAATTCGCTGGCATATAAGCTCTCCTTTAAATCTGAAATGGAAGCAACCTACTTTAACTGAAGTAGAGAAATTGGTTCCAGCTCAGTTTTATTACTGTTAATCACTGTGACTGTCTGAGAGAGAAAGACAGTTAACATCAGTGAGGCTGAGAGAGCTGTTAGTAAGGACAGAGGTGATAAGGTCAGTAGCCTCTACTTAGGAGAGAGGGAGGGACAGATTATTTTCCCCTGTGGAATCACAAGGGTTAGCAGAAGAGGTGGAGTAAAAAAAAAAAAAAATCATATAATGTGAGATAAACTAACCTTCTTACTGAGTTCTTGTCTTTATGATTTTTACTATACAGCACAATAATAAACTCTGTGTTCAGACTGACCTTCTGAAAATATCACAAATGGCCATAACTGCTTTGAAGTGAAGAATGACAACAAAAAGAGAGTCTCTCACCAGCTTTGAGGTTCTAGTGTCTATTAAAGACTTCTTGTCTAAAGGCATATTCATGTGCATGCAACATTTGCGTAAAGACCCCTATTTTCAGATTCATATCTCAAAAGAAGATAACAGAAGTCATTCAAACCTGAAATTAGGGCGCAGAAGACATAGCCTGCAGAAGGAAGGATTTTTGTGTGCCTTGGTTACAGAATCTGGTGAATGACTATCTTCAGGTTTGTGGCTATGAAGTTATCTGGAAATTCAAGATGGCTTTCAAAACTTTACTCATCCAGAATGACTGCTGAGAGGCTGTCTGTCCAAACACATCATTTCCACAGAGACCTAAAACTTAAGGATATTAGAATGGAAGTTTTATTTAAATTTCACATAAGCATTACTGCACAGATGCTGTTGAAACTCTAAAAAATATTTCATATGCAGTCTTTTTATGAAGCTTAAAATATTAGCAGGTCAGTGAACAGCTGTCTGTATCCCATCACAATGTGAATTTCCTTTCTGTGCTATTATTGCAGGTGATTATGTAGTCATGACTATATACTTCGACTTAAGTAGAAGAATGGGATACTTTACTATACAAACATACATTCCCTGTATATTAACAGTTGTTCTTTCCTGGGTATCCTTTTGGATCAAAAAAGATGCCACACCAGCAAGAACAGCATTAGGTAAGTTGTTAAAAATTCCCTTTTCTGCTGTCTTTCTGATGTTTCTACATTACCATTTGAAAATGTCAGTTTCCTTTCAAAGAGACCACTAGGTAAACACTTCAGATTATTACTACTTTGTCTTGCAGACCCAGACCTACTTATTCCTGAGACCTCTGGTTTTTCTCCTGTAACAGGATAATTAAAAGTAAACTAGTCTGACCCTTTGGATGACACTGTCACCTATTTTGCATAAAACTCTTGAATTAATGTCTGTCTCCTTGTTCTCACTATGATATTTTAGTGACATTTTTGAAGAATGAATTAACTGCACTGTTGGCTTCCTTCCCTTCTGTGACTCTCCCCCACTGAGCATTATGTCTTATATATAAAGAAAACTGTGGGATATAATAGTATTAACTCACACAAACTGTTTTAGCTTGCATACTTGAAGTTAAGCTCCACATTGTGGGTGTATTGATATTTTTTCATAGATTGTGGAGATTTGTGCTGCTTTAGGTTTCCCAGAAACTCATTTGTGTCAGGCCCAGCATGTGCATTTTGGCAATGTGCTTTAGTATATATTCAGCAATATTGATTTAGACTTAGAATTTTTTTTCAGATATCTATAGGAAAACCTACAGGTTTTGCCAGCATCAAGGATATAGGGCTATGTAACCGCCAATTACATGTAAACATCGGAGCCAAAGGAAAAGAAATTTCTTTTGTGGTTGCCAGCCCTGCCAATATGAACTGGGATGCCCACACCACACAGATCAGTTTTCCAATTAATTAGACACAGAAGTATGTTATATTACTAATCACTAAAGTGTGACTCTCCACCTCACCTCCTCACCAGACATCAGGAAGTTTAGACAAAAAATGTATTCAGTATTCAGATACTGAAGTAATGAATTTGGACTAAGAACACAAAAATTAGTTATTCCAAGGCTCTACTCAACGAATGCCATGACTCACTCCTCAAACTTCAATTGAAAATTAAATTTCTAGGCTAAAATATAGCTTTTCTACAAATAAAGTCAAATATATATGGGTCACTTCTTTTGTGCACAGAGTCCTGTTGCTCCCAAATTGGCACTGGCCTGTTGACTCCTTGGATGCAGTAAGCAGATGTTCCCATTTTGCTCTAGACCTGCATAACGCAACTCATAAATCTGTCTGAGCAACAGCACACATCCACATCTGGATAGTGGCCCATGGTAAAATTGTGAGTAATGCAGCCAAAGGCAAACTGCTGAAATGTTCCTGCTAATTAGTTGAAATTAATTGTAGACTCTGTGCAACAAACCTTCTCCAAGTATAGCTGCATTAATGTAAAGGACTAGCACCAGGGAAATATTTCACTCTCTGAAATTAATGAATACTTTCCAAAGTTATTGGCAACTACTTACATGTTACATGAAGGACAGGTTTTATTCCTTTCTGAATAGAGCTAACTAATAAACTATTTTTGTGCTGGGAAAAAAAAAAGAATGTAATTTGGGTGTGGGACCATAAATATTTTCCCAGCAGTACTGTTCAGAGACATTAAAATGTTCTTTAAAAACTTGATATTATAGTCCCCTTTTCACATGCACTTAGAAGTACTGAGATCCAGAGAGGCAACGAGGCTAACTTCAGGCCACCTGAAGAGTCAATGAGAAAACAGAAGTAAAATTTGAGTGCTGGATGAGAACTGTGTTTTGTGATCCTGAGTTATTCTGCTCTTCATTCAAAGAAAAAAAAAAAAAAGCCTCTCTGCAGTTTCTGCTTGTCTCTAAGAATCAAAATTATCTCAAAATGTTCTTAGTCAAGAGGACCCAGCAAGTCTCTGAAGAAAAGTTATCATCTGGAAAAAGATAGATAGTTTTCCTTGAGATCATTTTCCTTGAAGATGAAGGGAATTAAGTTAAACTGAAGCTTTCATCCCAGTTTCCCCATACTTTTTCAAAATGGGTATAATATGTAATAGGACCAGGCAGTTACTACAGAGCAAGATCAAACTGCAGTTTAAAAGATACATTGGGGTATCAAGGCCAGCAATGTATTGATGTAAAAGAAGATACAGACTATATTTAATAAAAAATGAACATTGTTTTCCTTGCCATTCCATTTTTACTTCATTCACTAGAAAACCAAGAAAGTACTCAAAACAGGTGCCAGACCACAAAGATGGAGAATTAACTTTATGAGCAAGTGATAGCATACGTGAAAGCAGATATTTCCTTTAGTGTCCCACCAACATAACCTCAGGAAAATAAGAAAAAAATTAGCCTTGCTGACCAAAGAGTTTCTAACACTGAAACTCCTGCTGCCTCACTTGGCGTATGGTTGTTCAATAAGCAGATTTCAAGCAATAATAATTTTAAATAACTGTTTAGATCAATGATCTAAAAGCTAAAGTCTTTTCATGCACTATGTATATCTGCATAATTTGATCTCCCAGTCAGTCCTTTTTGTTTTATCAAACAGCATCTTTGGTATGGGATTTACTCAGAGAATATAATGTCCCAAAATGGTATTTATACGTAGACTTGTAAGCTTACACTTACACTTTCTACCTGAAAATTTTGAAGTCAGGTTATTTCAGAGCTGTCCTTGGCTGATATTAAAATTCTGTTGAAATAGATAGTTCATGAGCACTGTGAATTTAAATAACAGATGCAAAGCTCACTTTGCCATACGGGACTCCACAAAGTAAGAGACGTCACGACTTCTTCTGGCAAGACATATTACATTTGAAACCACTTAACAAACTGAATTTTCTTAGCATGAGAGATAAAATGAACTAAGGGTGTGGAAACTAGTTATTATATTTGGAAATAATGGTACTGCATTTTATTCATATATACATATATATATATATATTCTGCCTTGTAAATGCATAGAAATTCTCTTTTCTCTCTGTATGTATCCCCATAAACTCATTTTAATATTTTAAAATTTGTGCCTGTGTTCTGGATGTAAAATTGATACACTAGATAGAATTTTCATAGTTTCAAAAACTCAGTGCTTGTTTATGATGTGAGCTGGAATCCAGTCTCAAGCATGATTCCAGCTGGTGTTTCGCATTCAGGCTTTAAGCATGGATATAGGATACAGGCTGAGTTGAGGACTTATATACTTAAGCAAAGAGATTAATTATTTCTTTTTAGCCTTTTAATAAAAAAAGCTGTCCTATCACAGGATTAGTGGGAAATAAAAACTTTCATTTGAGTCCAGGTAAACAGAACTCTGTATATTGTGCTGGAAGAAATCTATAGGTTTTGACAAATTTTTTGAGGCCGTAAAATACCTGAAAGCATGTGCATGTACACGTGGCTCTGAAAGGGACACACTTGTGTCAGAAATCTAAATGTGGATTAGGAAGTGTTAAAGAAATTCAGTTTATAGTGTAGAGCATGTCATAGTCTGGATGCAGTTCTTTTGAAATTAGTGACTCCCAAGGCCTGAGTCAAGGCCATACAAAAAGACCAATTGACCTATGGTTAGTAAGGGTCAAATCAAAACCAGAGTTCACACCTTGTACAGTTGGGCATCTCTGCAGTTGGCTACTGTGATGAATGGCTAAGCGTGGCCTTTGTCTGTAGCTTTTTTAAAGCATCAGCTGGGTACAGAACTGATGTTGAGGGGTCTGGAGAGGTGGCTGGATCATGCCAGCCACATCTGCTTGTATTGCATATTGTAAAACATTGCTTTTGTCTTGGTTACTGGCTTGTGATTTTTTTTTCAGAAATGTTTTCTTTATTTGTTTCTGGATAATAGATATTTAAGGAATCCATTTAATCATTATTATCCAAAGTTGAGACCCAGGCAGTAATTTGCCTTCTGGCTTTTCCACGGACTTTCTGTTAGCTTGAATGGAGAAGGTTATTCCTGTGAATTACTGTAGCTTCTAACAAACTTTATGAGTCAGAAATGGACAATCATTCATATTGAGAAAATAGTCAAAAGTAATCCACATATATGTCTTTCTATCCAGACTGGTTTTAGTGAGAAGTTATTTAACTATAAGGTGTAATTTCAGTCATTCCTTCCTATTTCAAACACTGTGCACCTTTGTGAAACGTATATTTTAACTTTAAAAAAAGAAAGATTATCTTATGCTTATATGTTGAGACATATATGTTTATTTGTTGAAACAGTTCTCTCTTGTGACTTACTTGTGGGAAAGCTTTATTTTTTTTCCCAAGCCATTGAGAAGTTGGGGTTTTTGTCTATCAGAAGACATGCCGTTCCTAACAAATGATTAAAAGCATCAGTCCAAGCTGGGAATGAAAAGACTTCTATTCCTCAGGAATGAAGAGAAATTGTATGAATTACTAGGAGTCAAATAACTGACATGACACAGATTTCATTCTAGCACGGATTTATTATTTTAGATATTTCACACTAATTCCCATTAGATTCATTATTACTAAATCAATCTAAGAAGCGATGCATTGTATGAATCAAAAAGGCTGTTTCTGTTAATGGTGTATCTGAAGTTTGTATGAGAGTCTTACTCTGACTGAGCAAGTAGCACTGGCTTCCCTTACTGAGAAGGAAAATGGCAGTGGTGGACTGCCAAGGAAGCAGTGGTGTGAAGACAAACTTTCAGAATTCACAGTCAGAACTTTGCAGAAGAATTTCTCTTCTCCCTCCACTTCTTTTTCTTTTCTGACCATAAGATTTTTCATGAGAATAATACTATCATGGAATAAAATGTTTCTTTCTCTGCTTTCTAAGCTTCTTGTTTTTCTTTCTCTGAGTTTAGTATCTTTTCTGCTTTATACTTTTCTTCAAAGATTTCTTCATTCTCTTCTTCTCCCTCACCGCCATCTTCAACCTAACTGGAATCAGGAAAAGAAAGAGATGAAAAAAAAGCATATTGAGAGGCACAAGAATGTCACTTTTGCAAAAATGAAAATAAACAACTGAGCAAATATTTATTTACAAAGTAACTTTGTCCCTATTGATGTTATTTTCCATTATTTTTTAATACTACCAAATGAAATTAATTAATTACTTGGGTATACTCTGGATTTCTGTTTTGCATGTTTATTTCTAAAGATTCTTCTGTGACATGGAGAAGTGATGTTGCATACAATTAAATCAAGTTTCTCTCTGCAGGCATCACCACAGTATTGACCATGACAACTTTGAGTACCATTGCAAGAAAATCATTGCCCCGTGTCTCCTATGTCACCGCTATGGATTTGTTTGTGACTGTATGCTTTCTATTTGTCTTTGCTGCTCTGATGGAGTATGCCACCCTCAACTACTACTCAAGTTGCAGGAAACCAAACTGTACTAAGAAGAAAAAGTCGGTGAGATGGGAGCACTTAAATCTCTTTTCACATGCAGCTCAGAGAGCAGATAATAATTCAGTGGTATCCTGTAATCACATGGCACTTCACTCCTCCAAGATTTTCCCCGTGGTGTGATCTGCACCGAAAGCTGATGGAAAAGTCACCCACAGTAGCAGTAGGAGCAGTTATGCGCCTGCTGGGTGAGGTCTGTTCCAAACAGAAGCAGCCTGCTCACCATGGAGCAGCAGCCCTGCCTACGCTGCTTTTGTCCTCCAGTTACTGTGCTGGTAGTTGGAAAGGGCTCCCACTGAAGCAGATTGCATAGCTTGTTATACAAATAAATGCACATCAATGTATATTTGAATGCATTGCTATTTCATGGCTTAACAGGTCTAGAAATATTTATGAACTTCACAAGCAGAATTTCAATGTCTCTGCTGGGAACCAGCATGTGGTTTAAGCTCTGTGCACTAAGGTGTATGTTCCCAAGGACAAAAATGGAGGCCACTTAAAAAAGGTTTTTATATTTTTGGCCAGAAAACAACTTTCAAGTGTAACACCCAGAAAAACATTAAAACTGTTTATTTAGAATCAATTAAAACAATCATGCAGGAAGAATTGCCTAATTTACTTCATAATTGACTGTGAGAATGAGAGGGGGCAGTTTAATAGAGAAAAAAATCTCAGTGTAAACACAGGAAAATGGGTTGTCCCCTCAAGATCTGTGGTAAATCTTATGTGTTCAAGATCAGTAGTTGGAGATTATGGATGCCATTGTGTGTAATGGAGGAAATAAGGACATTTGAAATCAGAAATCAAAGCCAAATAGGAAAAATGTGAAAAAGGATATTAAAGAGAGACAAGCCTAAATTTAGGGAATAATGGGTCATGATGTAAAAAGGGATTGAAAGAAGAGCTATAGAAAATGATTGAATGAAGAACTAATGAAGGAAAAGCTGAAACAAATATGGGATTAGAAAAAGCCTAGAAAGCCACAGATTTAGTCAATGAAAACTCCATTGAACCTAAAATAGCTTCTTGCAAAAATGCATTGCTCACAAAAGGCAAAAGATTGTTACCAAAAGTTTGAGACTGAAATGAACTTGCTAGTGAACAAACTAAAATTGCCATCCTATAGAAAGACTGAACTAAAAAGGCATGAGTATCTTTGTTAGTAGGATGTAATTCCAGACATATAAATGAAGATGAGGGAAAGCATGTAACATTGACAGGATTTAAATTAACTCCAGGACAAATGCTAACTTACCTATTTATTGATCAATAAATAAATGTAATGCATTGAATAAAGGTTTTAAGTCTATGGAAACTAGATGTGTGTTCTCCTGAGGTTTCATGCAGTTTTCAAGTGTACAGAATGTTATGCTGAATAGATAGAACACACAGCATGAAGTGTTTTATGCATTTTAAGGCTTGGTCCAAGGAATGCTATTGAATTCAGATGCATGCGAAGCACTAAGTATGCTTTCTTCTGAATAATTCTTTTCTTTTCTTTATTTAAGCTACCTGATGTAAGTTTTGGTCATGTAATGGTAAGTAAGCTACTTTATTCAGTGAGAGAACTGGGGGCACGACTCTGTGGCTGACATTTACTTGCACGAATTCCTGAGAGAGCTGTATTTATATGTTATACTTTACCCTGACTTCACTATAAATATTGGTTTGCTTTTTTGTTAAAAGGTCAGTTTGTTTTCAGCTGTGGCAGAGGAACATAGCTGCCTCTTTCTGTAAGGACTTATCAAGTGATATGGGAGGGAGGAGGGTCAAGTATAGTATATTACATGTTATTTTTACCTTGGAAATTTTGTGTATCTGCTTTATATAATACAAAAGTTTCTCACTACTTTTTATGAGAAAGTAATAAGCTCAAGTTATGTCATAAACTTCTATGGAATTTTAGCTAAGTTGCATAGCAAAAAGTTCATTTATGCATAGGCAAAATCTTTAGCAAGCTTTCAGGTGGATTTTCAGATAATTTAGGCACACAAGTTGAACACAGGTAGTGGTAGTATATCTACAAATGGAATATGTACAGCAGCAATAAAGTTGGAACAGAGCACAAAATTGTGTCTCTAAGTGGTATGAAATCTGAAACTGGAATACCTGCCATAATATATGCAAATATAAAGGATACAGAAAGCACAAAGCCAGTTAATCAGTTAATCATAAAGCCAGACCATCAGTTAGGATGGTCTGCTATCAGATAAGAACACAGACAGAATTAAAACATTAAAACATCTGGGTTTTGCATTTCTTAGGTTGGATATGTTGAAGTTTCTCATTTACAGCTGCTAGATCCATGTTTCGAGCCTATCTTTTTACAAATAATAATATACACATTTATTTTTAACATGAGTTCTCTGATGTATTTTAAGACCTCATGTATATTAGAAAGTCTGTTCATTGACAATTAATGGTTTACAGCAAACATTACATTTATACATCTTCTACTGCTGTCACTCCCTGGACAGACTTTTCTGAAAGATTAAGTTAACAGAGCATGTTGAATGGGTAGCAGCACTTACCTTTTTCCAATTAAAAACTACAGGGAAAAGAGAATTAAAATTACATTAGGGTTTAAAAACCTTTGTCTAGAACTAGTCTTTCTGATCTACTTGGAAAGCATCTGCAGTATTTAAGTTTTTTAGTCAATGGTTTTTTTCACCTTAAAATACTTATTGAGCAGGGTCTTTGTCTATACATAAAGATCTTCAAATTATAGCTTAAATAAGCATTATCTCTGGCTCTCAAGATATCATTTTATCTTTTCCAGCTTTGTAGCAATGCCACCTAAAAGGTGAAATTTATTAATTTTAGCAAATCCATATTCAGGTAATCCCACCCCTATTCTTTTCCTCCTAGAAAAAACACTTATACCTTGTCAGAAATAATACTATTAAGCATGTTAAGCACTGCACCTGAACTGCCTTGTCCAAGGCCCTGGAGAAGTGCCTTGCCTTGGCAAACCTCCTGGGTGGGACTGGGATTGTGTCCACTGTGTGTGCCCTACTCTCCTCCCAGCCCCAGCTCAGCTGGACACGCAGAATACAGCGGGGACCATCCACCGTCTCCTGGTATCCTGTCACTTCAGGACATATCCTACCTGACAGAGATTAAAACAACCAGATTAATCTCCCTGTATTATCAGGGCATATTATTTTATCTTCCGTCCCGAGTAGATAGTTGATATAATAAAACAACAACAAAATACCCCAGCCTGCTGAGAGATGAGAAAGTTTCCTTTGCAAAGCCAGAGAACTTTTTTATCTTCACTCACCAAAACCTATCTACCCTTTCTTCTTTTTAACATAAATATTTCAGACAGGCATGAAAAATTTCAGTCCCTGCCTTGAGTTGGAAATGTTCATAAAGACCTGCAATAAATGTATGATATATGACACAGCGGTATAGCAGAATTCCATGTATACTCTAGCCATATTTTTTTTATCTCTAAAGTACTAGAGTCAAAAAAAGATTACTTGTACAATAATCTTAGATCTTTTACACGTGGCAACACATTGTAAGGCTCTGAAACAAGCCATCCAAAACATCACAAGAGAGAAGCCTGTATAGGTGTAGTTTCTGTCATCTAATCTCAGAGATAAAGTAATTCGCAACGAATAGATTTGCAATAATCTGCTTTTAAACTGCAATCTGTTTGCAGTTCATAGCACAATGCACCTGAGACATTGTAGCATTTACTTATGATAAAATGAATTGTGTCCAGAAGTAGTTGACTGGATTCCATTGGGCAGTTGCTCAGATGTAGTTATCATACTAATATCGAAGCTGAGGGATGCCACATCAAGCTCTTAGCTGAGGGACAAGCATTTTTAATGAAATGGGTAATACTACAAGAAAGGAAATTAAGTCAATACAAAAAGGAAAAAATTCCACTGAGGCACATCAGTCAATGTTTTTCACATCCAGCAGGAAAGTTTGCAGATACCCCCTAACACCTTCAGCAGGAAATGTTGAGTATATACATTGTATATACTTTGTATAGTATGGAAAAAAGAGCGCAGAACATCCTCCTGAACGCAAGCAGTCGTGACCAGCTTGTCAGAGCACAGCCAGCACACTCCTGCAGGCAAAGCCAGTGCTCAGCAAAATCCCAGGGAGAGGAAGGGCCTCATAGGTAGAGAAAACCAGGCTGACAGGGCTGTGTCTGCTTTGTCAGGGCGGTGCAGACAGGCAGCAAAGCTGATGGGATCTTTTCTAGTGATGTCAGCGAGGAGGTGACATTTGTGAAGATGAAATAGGTGGCTTAATGAGAGGGGAGACTACTGTGAGAAGGCATCTTTCAGAACAAGGAAATGATGTGACAGAAAAGCTGACAAAGCGTAAAAAGGGAGTACATTGAAGAAGGAGAGGTCTGTAAGCGCAAATGCTACTGTGAGGAGGCATGACATCAAAGCGTCCCTTTTCTGAGCATGGTTACTGTGATAAGCACTAAGGGGACATGCTTTGTGATGGCATTTTGAAATCCTGTACTGAAATGATCATTATCTATTGCTGACCATATCTGTTTTTATAAATCATAGTGAAGTTAGGAGGCAGTGAATGGACCTATGCTAAGTGGAGGACGTTGTATAATTAAATGGAGAGGGGGCATATCTTCCTTGTTTTTGAGAATCCATCTTAAATGTCATAGCTGCAAGTGATTAAAACAACTTGCAAATAATATTCTGGCAGGTAAGTGAACTCCTAAGTGTGAAAAAGTGATTGCTTTTCCCTGTGATTATTAATTTTGATCTGCATCATCCAGGGAAACCTGTCAAACTGTTGCATTTTCTTTTCTCTCCTCAGAATTATTCTGTACTTGATATGAGACCACCAACTACAGTCATCACATTGAACAATGCCATGTATTGGCAAGAATTTGAAGATGCGTGTGTCTATGAATGTCTGGATGGAAAAGACTGTCAGAGCTTTTTCTGTTGTTATGAAGAGTGTAAATCAGGCTCATGGAGGAGAGGACGTATTCACATAGACATCTTAGAACTGGACTCTTACTCTAGAGTCTTTTTTCCTACATCCTTCCTGCTGTTTAACCTGGTCTACTGGGTTGGATACCTCTATCTTTAAATGTTGCCTGTAGCAGTGAAGACTGCTATGTTTTCTCACTGCGGACGGATGGTGAAAGTGCAGAAGAAAAGGACACAGTCAGTTTCATTTCAAATGATAAAGACCACATTAACCTTCACCATCACACAGCCTGATGAAGAATTTTCACACGTAATTTCCTGAAAAAGAAAAACATGGAAGATTCTCTCCTAACTGCTATTCGTTTTAAGAAAAAGGTTCTTACAAAATTCAGCTGAATTTGTAGTGTAAGCAATGTTTATGAATAATTATTGTATATTAGAATCCCTACTATTGTCCCTTGGCATAGAAGCTATTCACAATTCAGACAAAGATTAAATATGTAATTTTTATTTTTCATTCCCATACTTTCTTCAAAATGCTGCCATATCCCTAAGGCTCAGAGCAATGTACACTGGCACTAGCAAATAAGCCAAAGACAACAAAATTTGTATTTAAATTTGCTTGAGTTAAATCCCATAGGTTTTGGGAAATTGATGATGTCCTTGATATAGAGTAACCATCAAAAGACAGTAAGAAATGTCTTTTGTGGGATCAAAACGCGGACATTACTTTATGCAGAGGTCTGGGATTCATGGAATTAGCCACTTACCCACACATATTGGTTTTAACTTAAAGGTGAAAAGGCAGATGGAGAAGAAAGCTATTATTATGATATAAGTAAGACTTACTTATCTCTGAGGCAGCTGTAGGCATAACTTCTACTACAGTTTTTCAAGCTTTTAACTGTGGTTTTTTATGACTCATTAAACACACGATAGTCATTGATTTCTAAAGTATTATACTTGAAGCAGGACAAGATTCTTGCTTGTTTGTGTCATTGTAGCAGATGATAGTGCATAGTCCATGAGTAAAAATCACTACATAATAGCACCGAGAACATGTGACTTTGGATTTCAATTTGCTAAAAGGTGCTCTCATTCATCCTTATTTTTTTCCTCTCAAAGTTATTTTACAAAATTGAAAAACATGTGTGCCAAAGCACTTTTTTGTTCTCTTCATAACATTAAACACTACAGTATTTACTCATGGTAGTTATTCCCTGCGCCTGAGCTAAAGACTGAACACTTGTGGCTTGAATAGTGCATTACAGAGACTCAGTTGTGACAATAGGATTAAACATGAAAAAATAGCCGCATGTAGCAAGAGGTTCTTTTCATTCTTTTCCAAAATTGCCAACTATATTTTACACTAAAAACCAATTTTGTATTTTTCAAGGTTTTGGTCATTCAACTCTAAACTACCCATTTTTTCAAAAACTAGTTTTACAGTATTAAACTAAATGACGTCTTTTACAGACTGTCTACATAATTGTTATTAAGCAAACAAAACATATCTAGAATTAAATAGTAATGTCTTTTCACTACCCTTTGGATGACAAATTGTTACAGAAGACTGAAGTTAAAAGATACCTAAAACAACAATTCTATTTCTTTTGTCTTCTGGAGATAATTCTTTTATGAACTCAAAAAATGTGTTTCTCTTCTACACAGTATTTGATAAAAAAAAAGAATGGTGGATGTGACTGGAAAGGAGTTCCTTTCTTCCTCATAAGGAAAACCCTGCAAACAAACAAAAACTAATGCAATGGTAATTCTAAAGGAACAGAAATGCTGTCATGTTCTTTGAAAGATCACTATCTATCACTGCTGTTGTTCTGTTCTTCCACTGAGCTTTGAATTGAAAAAAAAAAAACCTGACACAAAAGTTAATTGTAGTTATTCAAAATCTTTCTTCTGTTTTTCACTTGTCTGAAATATCAGAAACATAGCTGGGTTTAGGTCGGGGAGGGGAATCACTTCTGTAAGGACTGACACAATTCAAATTAGAAGCACAGAGAAGAAATATTTGGGGCAGAGTCCAAGCCTTATTTTTAGCAAAATCTGCCCAATCTGATTTCTTCTAAACTAATGACAACCTTCTGATTTCAAAATACATGTTGAAAATTTTGCTAACTCTCATTAGTAAATTAACTGCTCTGTAAACCTGTGTTCTGCACTTGGAAGTATGGATTTAATTTACGTATGACAGTGATATTTTAAGTAGTGCGATAAGGTGATTAATTTGGAGTTGAATATCCTGATCTCTAATTATGAATTAATCTACTCTACTTTCAGCCATATTTTGCAAGAATACTAGAAATATTCCAAGCCTAAATAAAAGAACAGAAACCATTTTCCTTTTGGGGGCTGATCCTGCAAACCCTCTGCACAATCAGTTGTTTTGGTGGTTGTACTGAGACAAATTATATACAATCAGGTGCCTTCCACCATTAGATCTTGAACAGGTAAATTTAGGTTTATTTAACAATTGCATACTGTGTGAATGTTCTGGGCAGTGGAACATTCCGATGTTAGATGATGAGCATAAGCTTTTCTTACACTTCTGCTCATGGCTGCCTGTGAGCCCTGCTGAAAGCAGGTGATCCCACCAGATCCTTCTTTGGAAGGCTGATTCTGCTAAGTCCATTCATATTGCCCATTTTCTGAGTGTTTCCATAAACAGAAGTTGGACTCATATAATTCCACTTTTTTCCACTGTCCTAATCAAGAAAGAAGCTGCAGACACTTACTGCCTCCTGCTCTTATAGTGAAAGCAGAAGACATATTCTACTGTGTGATTTATTCTACTCTGGGGTTATCAAAAAATTGATTTTTATGCAAGGCAAGTGCCTGCAGGTTGGCAGGTTCCTGAGTGTGTTCCTCTGCTTATTCCTAGTAACTTGGCTTGCTCTCACTGCTTTACTGCTCTGTGCTTTGGCAGCCACTGAAAAACCTTAGAGATCAGGGAAGATAAGCTTTTTACGATCTGAATCATTCAACATGCAATTATTTTAGAGACCTAGGTAATGTGGTCTGCATACAACTTTGTGCCATATCCTTCTGCAGGAGTAAGAATATCCTCATTAACCTCCAGATATTCTTTTGTTTCTTTTGCAAATTGACAAAAGTTAACATTTCTGTGTGCTGTCCCATGAGAAATGTAAAAACTGTATTTTAGCATTTTAGAACATTTTCTTATCATATAATTTCATATTCAAGACTTGTATTTTCTCAACTACTTCTTTTTCTTATTCAGTACTTCTTTTCACCCTTCCAAGGAAGGGAACAGAGGAAGGCAAAACTAAATGAGCAGTGAAATGAACACATCTGGCTATGTAAAACCTCAAAACCAAGTATCTTAACATTATGTTCATTCCTTGTTGAAGTTGTAGAAAGGATTTTGAGGGCTTTTTAAGTAATCATCTTTTCTTTTTTTTTTTTTCCAGGAGGATCTAAGGTCAGTCCTCTTATTATCCCCTTTAATTAAAAGTTCTTGGGCAGTGTTTTTCTTTACTGAGGGCAGCATTTTCAAGACTAAGAATGTATAAAAATATTGGTCTGCTTAATTCAATCTTCTCAGTTTTCCTGGCCCTGATGCCCAGCATATTGACAGCCATTCTTCCAAGAATAAGGGTATAAAAACTTGTAGCCAGTTTACGTTCTTTCAATGTCCAGCAGTAATGTGGAACAGAACTGCACCACACACCACACCATTTTAATGTAACTTTCTAATCAAAAAGTCTGGGTGTACTTCAAAACACCTCAGGCATTTTGATAACCTTCTCTTTCTCACATTCTCCTTAATCAACTCTCAACTGTATGTTACTGTATTGTGCATACCAATAAAAATGATAAAAACTACAAAAGCCGCTGTCTTCACAGAGACAGTGATGAGTAGTGAAGCTAAAAGAAGAGAAAGAAATTATTTTTTATTGCTGTGCAGTTCTTATCTGTTGCAGTCCTCTTATTCAATTTAACCCACAGCTAATTCCAAATCATCCACCTGGAGGTTTGCACATTCATCAGCTGGAACAGCAGTGACACATGAGCCTTTAGCTGATAGGAAATTATTTCTGAAACTGGAGGCATCCTGCCAAATAACTCAGACAGATAGTTGTCTCAAGTGCTTCTGCAGCTGTAATGTGTCTTGGTGTCTAGCATCTCATGTTGTTTCTGGAATTTATCACAACTCACCTTACTTGGTCATTTCATAAAGGGAAGGCTGTTTACCTCCTTTTTATACAAAATTTCACCATATAGCTAATAAAATGACTCTCCTACATGACCAGGTGCAAGGCAGCTCTGAAACTGCTGCCTTGTGGGAAGGGAGACTCAATATTATAAGACACAGATTTCACAGAATCACAGAATCAACTAAGTTGGAAAAGACCCTGGAGCGCATCAAGTCCAACCTGTAACCCAACACCACCTTATCAACTAAACCATGGCACTAAGTGCCACATTCAGTCTTTTTTTTTAAACACCTCCAGGGACTACTTCATTAGCCTCGCAATCTGAAGGGTTAATGTCACCTTCTAAACTGTAAAACAAAGTGCCCACTGAAACTTGTAAAGGCTGTCCATAACAGACTGTACTTTTTCCATTTCCTGGTTTCCATATAACGCAATAAGAAAAGGCAAACCACATCTCATAATCTTAGAAGCCTACACAATCAGATGATCTTTTTTCAAGGTATCTTCTTCTTCTTCTTCTTGCTCACAGTGAAATTTTTGTGCCTCTTACGTCAATGCCTTTATCATTTGTTAATATGAAAGGGTATTCCTTAACATTAAAGACTATTTCTCATCTGAAAGTTAGAAAGTGGGACAATGGCCTTCCTGGAGTTCTAACTGAGCACCACAGTGCATGACCAATATTCTAAATGTCTTCAACCTACAGATTGAGCATTTGTCTGCTTCTTCTTTGTTTTTCTAAACAGTCTGTAGGTTTCTTATTTTCTAAATAGCAAGACTGAAGGGGAACTTCAGCAGTTTAGCAGAATCCTTCTTCACTCAGCAATCGCATTCCACCAAGAGATACAGAGCATAAATGTAAGGCCTATCCAGATCTCTGTTCATAAGACTATTTAAAGTAGGCAAAAAACAGACTATGGATTGGAAATGCATTTCCACAGCTGAATGGTGAGGTTCTTTTTCCTTTAGAGGTTTCTTGATTTTTTTTCTCAGTTAATTTTAGATCCTCCCTCCCTCCACAAGCACAAAATTAGCTCAGCTTACATACTGAAAATTTGTGCTTATATACTGAGAAAAAAGTAATCTTATACTATATTTGTAGGCCTATCACCTTCTTATGGTTCTTCACACTCTCTTCTTGAAGGGTTCTAGTATACATGTGAAAAAATGAAGACCTTCCTTCAAGACTCAGTAGCCTTAATAGTTTTACCTTTTCCCCAGGGGTCCAGAAAGAGTTCTTTCCTCATAATTTACGCCACTGGTTTTGATACTAAAACCAAAGCTATGTTTTATCTCTAAAATGAAATTATATTTCAACAGAAAAAAATTATCTTGGTTTGAACTGAATTGATTTGACAAGTTAAACAGTAAATTTTTGTATGCTGAACCGTTGGTGGACAATTCAGAAAGATATGCTGCCCTACAACCCTGTCTAGCTAGGACTAAGTCCTCAATTAGGGATAAATATTATTCTAATAATCTAGTTTACCTAGCAGCTATTTCTTTAAATGACTTTGGAGCGTGACTGTCTTCAAGCACTTGGTTAGTGACTGTTGATATTCCTCAAGTGAGATATCCAATATCTGTGATGATGTATTACTTTCTATAGTCTTTATTTTCTTTTTTTTTCCTCTTTTGTTGTGGATCTTCAAGCCAGTGTCTGTATGCATCTGGACTCCTCAAGGGTTTTCCTAGAATATATATGAAATTAGAGAATAAAAATCATTATGAAGTTCAGTGCCTCAGAGCTGGACACCCGAGAATTCTCTTCTTTCTACAAAAACATCTGTTTTGATCTTCTAATAATTTGTTATTTGTAAAGGACAAGTAGAAGACGTGGTTGTGTTTATTCATAAATCTTGGGGGAGGCTTTCTCAAGGACTGAATCAGACAAACCAGGCACTGATATGCAGCCAGTAAGTTGCTGGGTATTCCTTTATCTAGTTAAGGAATGGCTCTACTCAGAGGAGACACAGCAGCCTCTGATGTCATCAAAACACCCACATAACTTACTTGGAGGCCTAAGCCACACTGTGGAACTTCTTATAGGGGAATGCAGGTGCTCCCTTCAGTGTTTAATACAGCCCTTAACACTCTCCTAATGCCTCTTTGACTTGCAGCAGTGCTTGGGTGACATGAAGCTGTTCTGACACAATATATTCTAAAATATGAAGAATGACATATCCACAGTGAAGCTGGTGATGGCTTGTTACTGAGACTGCATTAGGATTACAAGTTTTTTAAAAGAGACTACTAGCTCTGAGTCAAACCTTTCCACGTTAATCAAGACCATTGACCAGAAGAGGAGTTTAAGTTCAAGTTAGTAATCAGAAAGACCATTGGATGATATTTTGTAGGAGTTGAATATCCATTGTTTGGCTTCAGAACTTATGGAGAGTAGATTTGTAACCTAAGTACTTAATGTGAGAGTTGTGATTTACATACTTAAAGTGTGGCCTAAAACAGGTAAATGCTACAATTTCTAAATTGCACATTAATATAAAATGGATGAAGAGAACAATAGTGATGATATATTTAAAAAAAACTACTGACGAGTGTGGAACAGAGCATGCTACCGAGCCCATTCCATGCTTACAGACCTCATGAGATCCTTAAGATGAAAGCAACTGTGGAACTCATGGAAAGCTGGTAAAATACTTGCATTTGACAGTGTTACAAAGGCAGCCCAGGGAAGTATGCCACTGCCAGACAGAGTGCTGCAAAGGAAAAGAATCACAATAAGCTTCCACAAAACACTTCCTCTGAATAACAGTGGGCAACCTAGTGCAGAGAGATTACAGAATCACTCTCCCTTATTCTCTTTTGCAGTCATTCAGGAGTTCTGTGACTGTTTTGTCATCCATGATCACATGCAATACCAACCTTAAATCATGGACCAACCTGCAGCCGCCACAGGCCGTCACCAAACGCCTCATATAATCCTGATCTAAACTCTCAGTATACTGCTCTCAAAACATTTTTCCCACTGTGACAACACATGGATTTCTTTTTTTAAAGTGAGTGTAGTTTTAGTAATTGAATAAATACTGCCAACTATGTGCCAAATTGAATTTTCTTATAGAACACAGACAAAATTTTAGATTTCTAATTATCCTTCCTTCCTAAGTTTTTGTTGGGGGTGTGTGATTTTGTTGCTAGCAGTGCAGCTTGTGATGTCATAGTGAAATGAAAGTACAATTATGTGCCCAATGTGCCTTGAATAATACAGGTAGCACTAGTACCAGTATGTCATTCTAAGTTAGATAGCCATCCTAGTGATCCCCCAGATTGACCTAAAAAGAAAAGTCAAACACCCATGTGCTTCATCTCCTCAAGTTCTCAGACAATGACTTTCCCTTCTTGATCACGTCCATTCCAGTTTACTTTGTGTTAAGGAGTAGGGCCGTGCATCTAGAATAATATTTATATTCGTATTTTGATCCCAACATTTGTATTTCTGGATACAAATAAATACACATTATCAGAAAACACAAGTATGGTGTGCATGTTTGGTGGTTGTATTTTCTTATAGAAGTTGAAAGCTTAACAAAATAGAAATAGACTTCTGAAAATTTGCTTAAAAGAAAAGACACAGTGTGGTACATTTCTAATAGGGTGTTCTTG
This sequence comes from Dasyornis broadbenti, assembly GCA_013397935.1. Lineage (NCBI taxonomy): Eukaryota > Metazoa > Chordata > Aves > Passeriformes > Dasyornithidae > Dasyornis > Dasyornis broadbenti. The sequence goes on along the minus strand of VZRN01004865.1, from coordinate 929,819 downwards.
AAAGGAATTCCAAATGAGTCTTTAAAAATATTTCAACAGTGAATATGAGCTGAATAAACTGCAAAAATTATTTGAGACTGCAGTTTATCCATGGAACTAATACAAACTGGGAAGAATATGCTACAAAATTCAAAGAGAAATCAAGAAATAGGCTGTGCCTTTTGCATAACCTGCTTGAATGTAAAGACTCTGCAATTTAAAAATTGTAATTAAATTTGGCTTCAAAACTTTCCCAACCCCAACGTTTTCAGTACTCAATGAAATTTACTGGTAAAACTGTACTCTGCATTTTTACAAGATCTACTTTTTGGCAGCCACTTATTGTTAAGTAAGACTGTCTTCTTGATTTATTCTCTTTGAATGTAATTTAATTCCCTCCTCTGCACATTCATGACCACGGAATTATCAGTCTCAACCCATTCCAACTGTGAAATGCCTACTTCATTTTAGGATTCCACTCCATAGTAACACTGGAGCTGACAGCTGGGCCACAGATAATGCATAAATTTCCCAGATCTCTCATGATCCCACAGATTTCCCTGTCCGAGCTTGTTATAATTATACTTTCTGTATGTTCCTACCACTAAGGCACGTTTTTCCAAAAGACATTTTATTTCACAAAAACCAATTACACACAGAGTGTTTAATTAAACTTTCACTAAGAAATCTTTTTTTCCCTGTTTTCACTTTAACAACATGTTTGTTTGACATGCAATTCATGTTTTATCCCCATTTGTGTTCTGGTACAACAACTAGTTTCTAGTACTGAACTGTCTACTCAAAAATAAACACAGATTCTGTACTTCCCCAGCAGCATCTGACCTTTGCTATTACAGTCAGATACATGCAGTAACCACGTAGATGTGGCTATGCCTCACTCCCCAGGATAACTGGCAAGCAGAATTGTTGCCACGCCTGTTTCCTTTTTCCACGTTTGTCATTAACATGTGCCATTGTCACAGTGTGAACACAAGGCCAGCTCTTCTCCCTTGCAGAACTTAACCTGGAACATCAGCCGGATTCTTGCAATTATACAGAGAGCCTGAATGTGAGTTGAGCACATCAGCCATTCCAGCAGTCTAAGGTGCTCATCCTGCCAAATTCAGAAGTCTCTAATATATCTTTCAATTTAATAACATTTCCTGCCCAGTAGGCTTGAGTGTGCAATAGAATATGATGATGAATTGTGCCAATAAGTTCTGCCTTTTTATGTTACCCTCTGTCTCACCACCACAAATCTGGTTAAGAACTGAATTACTGCTTGGCAGTTTTAGTTAAAGTAAACTCAGTTTGTGAAATGGAAAATGAGCAAAGCTGAACATCAGGGAGTTATCCAGAAAATAAAGAATAAACCAAATAGACATTTTCCTACTGACTGATATTAGAAGACCACTGTCACTTAATACCCATAGTAGAAAACCTCATATTTTAAAAGTTGGTTTCTAAGTGGAAAGCACCTGTGTTAGCAATGCAAAATAATTTGTATTTGCTAAAGTTTTACATGCAGCAATATGTGCCAGGTTTGGGGGTTTTTTTACTGATTTGCATGTTTGCTCTTTTTTTCTTAATAATTTATATTCCTGTAGAGTGCAACAGAACTGACCTTAAAAGAAAGAATTTTTCATGTACGCAAATTCTGGGATTTTCATTAGCCCATCCTCTAATCTTGGGCAAGCACTGCACACCATAGACATGCATTTTTACATACTGTAGTGGCTTTAGATTCTACGTTGTGAGAAGATGGAATAAATTTACAGAGAAAGTCTTAGTCTAACCCTGTCATGGATCACAGCAAAGCCAAAAAGATACCTTTTGATAAGGTGCAATCTTCCGGTGTCAGGCAGGAGTCAAAGGTCCACCAGGTCACAGAAATAATGCAAATCAAGAAAAAAAGCAAACTTTCACCCTTCCTAGGTAAACAAAGAAGTCCTTGCTATCCTGTGGGGGTTTCTTTACTTCTAATATCCATTTTTTCCCTCTGCACATAAATAGCACTTCTTGAGTCAGGCCAGAGCATTGTTGTTAGGTATCCTTACAGCAGTGAGGGCACTGGTACCATGGTCCTACATGTGCAGTGACCAGGAAGGAAAACAGCATCTGAGTCCTGTACAGCTCAGTGTCATGGTCACCTGAAATGCATGAAAGAGACCCTAAAACACACTGGAGTGGAGGCTATGACAGTTCATCCAAAAGGAATCCTCACTGAAAGCAATCATGAATACATTAATGAAAAATTCAATTTTATCAGAAAATATTAGATTTTAATGCATTTAACTGTAGTTCAAGGCACTACAAAACCCATTAAAAATTGAATTGACAAAGTTCACATTCAGCCAAAACTTTACACATCCCAAACCCCAAGAGATTCTGTTTCCGTTATTTTTTACTACGAAATATTCTTGTTTTAAACGTACTCATGTCCTTTCTACCATTGAAAAGTTGGTAAATATCAGGTCAAAAGCTATGACCATTATTTCGTGATAGAGTTGTCCACTCAAAGCAATAACAACTATAAAAGTTAAATGCAAAATTCCCATTGACTCCCCTATTTTCTACAGCTGAAGTATGAATGAAAGCTGCAATGTTTCTTAATTGATTCTATCTGAGAATCAGCCAAGGACTCCCAGGATTCATACCACATGCATGCTGTCATTACTACACATTGACAATGCAATTGACAACTGAATATCTCCACATCCAGTGACTAAATCATGCCATGGTCCACTCCTGGCACTTCTGCTGAGGGATAAACTGGAGTTCAGTAAGAAAAAGTATAACACTCTGTAGCACAGCAGACAAAAGCCACACATCCAACATAGGCTGGTAATGAGCCAGCAGAGCAGCAAAAGGAGCCAGTGAGGAGTGCTGCAATGGCCAGGCTGAATGCAAGGTAACAGAGTGTTCTTATCACAGCTCACACAACTGTATAATGGGTTATGTTGTCGCTGTGTCTCACAGATCAAAGGAATTCATTACTGCCCCATGCTCAGCTCTGGTGACTACACGACAGTAATAACAGGTCCTCCCTACCCACCCTCCATATCCTCCCTACCCACAAGGTCAAGGGGGATGCTGAAAAACCAGAGGCAACCTATTAGACAGCAGCTAAGATGACCAAAGGCCTGGAGCAGATGAACTGCGAGAAGCTGAGGAACAGAGCTCATCTGGAGGTGAGGCTAAGGGATGTTCTAGTTGCAAACTGCAATTACTTGAAACACAGAAACAAAGGCATTGAAGCCAAACTCTCAATCTCCTCTCAGCATTGCTGTAACCTAGCAGGGGACACGTGTTTCACCTTGGGAGGCTCAGGCTGGAGATGAGGAACAGCTTTTCCACATTACAGTATCACAAGAAAGGGGCTGCCTGGGAGGGCTTTGGGGGCTTCCTCCAAAGAGACTTTCAAGGTCCTGGCCTAGTGCTGGGGGTAGTCCCCTTCAAGCATAAGGTTGAACTACATGACCTCAGAAAACCTCCCACATGCTAATCAACATTTCTATAATTCTATAAAGGGATTTTTTCACCAGTTACCTCTTCCATAAATATTCAACTAGATACATAGTGAACAATGACACAACTAAAACTAACATATAAACTATTTGCTTTGGCATTGCTGCTATTTTTCATTCTCTGAAAAATTTGTCTTTGTATATGGCACATAAGCCATGGTGGGAATCACATTGTGCTGTCCTAGTGAAACCTCTCAATGCCATCTGGAGAAACGGATTTTTTACGAGTATGCAAAGTCCCAGTTTGAACACGGCATTTATGTCAATGAAATTCTTTTATGTGTATTGCTGCCCCTGTTTTGTCAAATTAAAAAGTAACATTTATTATGCAGCTTCTTAAAAGAAATTTCTGATACCATCCCTTTCTTATTTTTCCTTTGCAAATTGGCAAATTATACTATTTCCATGTTAAGTTGCATGAAAGAAAAACCCTAGCTGCTTTTAGTGGGCAAGCTACAAGCTACATCTCTACACAAATCCAGGCTTCAAACAAGCAGAAGTATTACGCTTGAAGACGAAAATGCATGAATAACAGGTTCACTGGTACAGAAGATCTACGTGTAGTTCCCTGAGTCTCTAATGTGGGAAGATAGTTCAGCGTACGAAAAAACAAACAAGTAAATAACCCCCCTAGCAAGAATTTAATTAAATTTCTAGCCTTTACTGGAATGTAGAGTGTAGTAGATCGTCCAAAGTAATTTCAGCAACTGGTGGACTACAAACATATATTTTAACCTTTTTTATGTGTTACATACACAAATAAAATTATCTCTATCTGCTTATGTTCTGCACGCAATGTGCAATTATATCCAAAAGGGTAGAAAAATGAGGTCTCTACAAAGCTTTTGTACGTCTTCCCCTTTAGCCACATACAAACCCAGCAATTCACAAGTGAGTGACTATGGATAGGTGAGTACAGAAAGCTTAGCAGAAGGTTAAGGCCTTGAGTTAGTGAGCACATTTCCAGTGAGTATCTTTGGCTCAAAGGTTGCCACTCTGTCTGTATTATGTGTGTAGATAGATTTGCTTAATAGAGGCACTGAACTCATTAGTTCTGCATATGTGAAACAAAGCCAGACTGAAACTGATGATCGTATGAAGATTGTTCCAGTACAAGTATTAACTTCACACATCTATGGAGAAATCTACCGAAACAGAAACACTTAGCTTTGTGCAAATTAAATCACAGTACCATCTGCTGTGCAGATGATTCTGGGATGGGGTTGATTCACATGGTTCACTCCAGAGGTATTGGAAATAACAGGGCAGACAGCTTTGGGCAGCAGACCTCATCACATGGCACTGCATCTCAGATGACGCAGTGAAAGGCAGCTCCTTCACAAATAGGCTGATGCAGGATATATCCTAAGGAGATCTGAATTCCCAGCATGGACTCATCTACACTGCACCTATGTATGGTACTGAAATGCAACTTAGAGTCACAGAGTGCCTTCATGAGACAGCTCTCACAGAAATGTAAAAGCCAGGAGGAACTCAAACTACAGGCAGTAGGCACATGGGTGATCTATGAAGTGCTGTCAGACTTTACATCATCATTCAGGACAGGAGATTTCTGCCAGCTGCGGCTCTGTGTAGGCCACTGGGAGCGCATTTCTCCCATCCCTGCCATGTGGCAGACAGACAGCAATGCACCCAACAGAAAGAGGGGGCTGCAGGTTTAGAAGTGTTGACTATCCAAGACATTGATACTTCTAGGAGGTAATCTGTATATTCATGTTTTACTCTCTATTCTATACACCAGAGGTATCACTGTTACTTCAAAAAATGAAACCCCATAACTCTTTCCATGAGAGAAGAATCATGAGAACAAAAGTCTAAAAGACCCTTACAAGTGATGTGCTGCTTGAGTTACTTTTACTGCAGGTGGATATCCAGCAAAAATAAATCAATATTTCTACACATCAAAAGCCCAGTCAAATAAAATCTCAGTGGAAAAAAAATCACAGCACAAAGCAAAGTTCATCTGTCCAAATACAGGTATAAATATTGTAGACTCTGTCACTGGAGTTAGTAATCTAAATCCTCTTTACAGCTGATGGAGAAGCACAGACACCTCTGATAAGCTCAATTTATTTTAAAGAAGACATCTGAAATTGGAATCATATAAACCATACTCAAAAAGACCTAACTTATTTTTCATCAACTATAAAGGCAGTCTAAAGGGTGTCTGGACCAGACATAAACATTTACAATTCTGAAAGATTAATCCTCTGCTATCTCTTAAACAGCAGAAACATGGATGCTGCACTGAGGAACACAGAACAATGGCTTAAGAAAGATGTGTATGTAATATTGCAGTTACAAGGAACAGAGCTGGATGTCGGGATTTCCCTGCTCCTTCAAGAGCTAAGGGAAAACACCAACACAAATATGTCTACAGTATCTGCTCTATTTGTCGAGCACATTGTGCTCTGATGGTATCACTGTGCAGGCTGCTGCACTAGCACAAGTACAAGGAGACTTCTTGCTCTGATAATATGGAGTTGTACATGAGATCATTCACTTTGCAGGGAGCTCTAGGTTCTCTCCAATTCAAGCTGTGTGAAAAAAATTGGCTCAAATATTTCTAGATTTCACCATTACATGCAGAAGTTTCATACCCAAAGGTACCTATACAAAGTATAAAGCACAGTGGTCTTGAAAAGTCATGGTCAGTTTTATGTAAAACAGCAACGAAGTGCCAAAACTCATTTCCCATTATATTCCAGATGATCTCAAGCCTTTTCTACACTGGCCAAGCAGGCGACTTGTTACAGTGCCTTGGCCACTAGACAGCCTGCAGCTAGGCAGTCTGATACAAGTCCCGGTGTATCTGTCTGCTTCTTGGCTCTCTGGGGAGCTGGCAGCAGTCGGATGAAACAGTAGCGAGCGGCGGAGGCAAAGGAGAGAGAGGCACTCTTCTGCAGCAGCAAAACCCAAGTCTTTATTGCCCAGCCCGAGGGCCAGGACATAGAAGCCAAGAATGGGTGGCTACATAAGACCACAAAATAACAGTTACAGAATGTTTTCTACGAGGGAAAATGGGGAGGAGAAAAAGGATACACCAATAGGGAGATGACATAGGATGACGGAACCAATAACAAGAGCTTTAAGGCGGGACTCATACAAACAAACCAATGACTTTAACAGGGGAAGAGAACTTTCTAGGAGTGAGGGATGGCACTCCTAGTGCCGGGGGAGGACACTTACTGGTATTGACATCCCTGAGGTGTGGCTGGCTCCTCAGCACCGCCCTCAGTGTCACTATCTTGGGCAGAACAGTCTGCCCACTGGGTCTCTTCATTAACCCAAAAGCTAAAGGCAGGCTGAGTCACTGCCACAGTTTCTGTCATTTTTCTGCTGTCACTTAGGGGTTCCATCATCAATCATTTTATATCATGCTCTGCTAAATTCTGTCACAAAAGTTTTTCCTTCTATCAAGGGTACCCTGAGCTATAGAGTCATGTTGAAGTGTTCCTGCCAAATATCTGCCCATGTTAAAGCAATTGTTGAAAATACAGACACAGTAGGTTACGATGCAGTAAGCTACATATCTCACTAGTATATCATTTGTCTTTGACACAAACACTAGTTGAGAACCTTGTGTTTGGGTATGCAGCAGCGTCTCTCTTGTCTTCATTCATGCCATTGAACTCTTGTTTTTTTGACTGGTGTTACTGAAATGAAGGGAAAGATCTTGTTACCACAACATAATGATTTACTGTCCTTGTGGGATTAAACCCTGTGTATTTCTCAAATCCCTGCATACAGCCTTCCCTCCCATTGAATAACTAACCATCCCACTTTCCAGGAAAATATTCTCAATGCATAACAGAGTATGTCGACATGCTGTGAATACACTGTCACGTAAGAAAAACACTTGCCAAAGAAGAATGGAGGCAAAGTGACCATCATGCACACCCTCAAATCATCTAGATTCTCACATCCACAAGGTCAGCAGCAAGAAGTAAGCTACTCTCCCTTCCTGACTTGCATTTCATGCTGTACTTGGCACAGTCTGAAGAATAACTCCAAGCTGGCAGAGCCATATGAACATGAATCCTAGCTGGAATGGTGTTTACTTCTCTCACAGACCATCCAACAGTTTTTTGACAGAGTCTGGCCTCTGTTCACAAGTGGGAATGTGCCCATTGTTACCAGCATAACAGGAGTATGGCTGCAGTTCTGTCTGGACATAATTGCTACAGAAATTTGTTTGAAACAGACAATGGATGTTGCTGTTTAAATGCTGGTTCACTGTGACTCACCAGAGGCAACTTGCTGTTTTCATTTATCCTATTAAAGCTTGCTTGTCAAAAGGCTGGCCTTTTTTCCAGCTCCAGTGTAACTGTTTCCCAGACAGGTTCTGTAGGGCTGTTTTCTACCTTTGTTTCTCCCCTTTTCAAAACGTGAGAAGACCACAGCACTTGAGAGTCCTCTAGAATAAATGAAATAGGAGCTACATTCTTTTCTTTGGAAAACAGCAACACTCTTTGTTTAAGTAGTGTTCCTCAAGGATTAATAAAAATAGCTTTCATGCATTTCCTGGAGAGAGTGAATTCTTCCCTTCCCTTCCCTTCCCTTCCCTTCCCTTCCCTTCCCTTCCCTGTTTGTCCATGAAATTACTACATGAAATTAACATGATAGATGCAGGTGAGTGAGTGTAACTACTTTTTTTCTGCAAGCTGACAGGTAGGTAGCAGCATCAATCTCAGCTTATTGGCTGAGACAACAAAATATCCAGGGCTCCTACTTCTGCTTAGGTTCTTCAAGTCAAACTTGAAGCATGCAGTTAGAGCTACATGGAGCTTTTTCACTGTTGTTCTGCAGCTCATGCCCTATAAATGGTAACTAAATACAAATCCAACACTTCAGTAATATCAAAATTCATTTGAAAAGAATATACTTGAAGACACAGTGGTTACTTTTCACATAAACCATACAAAATTTGTAGGTACTTCAGCACCTGGGAACTTTTTTCAAAGCAATGCATTTGCATGTCAGTGAGAATGTTCCAGTGCCAAGTGTTGTAACAGTGTTGAGAGTGCTTCTCCTTTCTCTTTGATAATTTCAGATTTGTTAGTCAATACTGTAATTTCATTATTCTGTAAAATATTAGACCATTTTTTCAGATGAAATGCTAAACTGGAAGGTGTTTTTACTTCATTCCGTAGCATCCTTGCTCTGGGACTGTTTTTTAAATGTTGCATTAAGACTAGAAAAATTATTCAAGCCCACCATTAATCCCACAGAACATTTAAATTATTGAAGTATTTCACGTATTAATAAGTACATAAGGGTTTCTTAATGCTGCATAAATTATTACAGATTTAGTCACATGCTTTATATGCCTGTTCTTTTAATATGTTAAGGGAGAAAGAACAATATAAGTAACAAAGATGCATGTTACATCTAAAAGCACATCACAGCTAATGATATAGCAATATTACACATATTGCTTATCAGTAAGCCTCAACAGATTTTTGTTAATTTAAAACCCTTGGGGTTTATCATAATGATAAATACTGAGACTGACTTACAAAACATCTACGTGCTTCAGTATTCCCAGAACAGGAAGCATTTGAAGAATGAATTATCTGACATTTTTAAAAAATTGTTACTGTTAACCTAAATTTACAATAAAACCTCTCATACCCAGGGTGAGATAAATATCAGTTTCAGGTGGCTAAATCTAATCTAGACATTTAACTCCCTTCAGTGTTAAATAAGTAATTAAATAAGCATTTTTAAAAGCTTTTACTCTTTTGCACAGGTATAACTTAGAAATCCTTTGCTCACATGGAAGCACCCTGTACCAATATGGGCCTTGCCTCCAGCTGCCTCCAGATTGGCACAGGTCTCCATCAGGACCTGTGTTATATCTGTGAGACCCAAGAAAACCCTAGCTAACCCAGGGAGTCTCAAATGACTTTAGCTACATATGTATGAGCCACTGAATCTAGCCCTAGACATTCACACTGTAATGAAATGCTCTAGAAATACCTTCTTCTGTCACCTCACATAAATGGAAACAAGACAGTTGGAGCAAGATTCAGTACCCAGCGAGCTCATGCCACTGACAAGCATTGATGCGGGACATACGGGATGCCTGTGTCCACTGAAGTAAAAGCTGCAATGAGCCATGTTATTCTGTGGCATCTCCTATGCCACAGAAAAAAATCTATTTAGAGCACTTGACTGAGACCAGCAAGGGAAGCTAGTGATTTGGGCACAGAAAACAGTTTCAGTTGGAGCATTCTGGTTTGACAGGGTGGCCTTTGTCCCAGAGTAACAAAGTTTAAGGTACCGGCTTTTCTTGTAGAGTAGCCCGTGTGTCATGGAGATCAGCTCAGGTGCAATATCACATAAGGGCCTTTTAGCCCAAGTCACTGTGTGAATAGTACTTCCAGAACTGCACTTTTCGATCTCTCTATTATTCAACTGTTCATGGAATTATGGACATGAGGTTACAAACTTTTGTATTTAGAAAATTGTTTTAACCCATCATGTGCAAAATGAACACTGCCTTTTCCTTAATTAAGAAGCACTGTGAGAAATAATACTATAAAAAGTGTGAGGAAATATGGCAACAAGGCTCTTCTAAGTAGCACAGATGAAACCTGCTTATGTTCTTTCTGAGTGCTAAAGAAGTCGATTGCATCACACATTTCTTTTATCCTGTTAACCACAGACTGCAATAAAAAGAAGAAGGTGAAATCTTAAACAAGAAGTTAAATGTAGCACTGTTTCTTTAGGCCTAAGCAAACTGCGAACATAATAACATTTATTTGCAAAAAAAAAAAAAAAAAGAGGCATTTATGTGGGGGAATTGGTAGACGGCTATTTAGATGTAAATTATTTTCAGACTTGAGCTGCGTGTGTTTTGCTCTGTCATTCATTTAAACAGAAATGTCCTATGCTCTGAAAAAATGCACTATGAAGTATGTTGAGACTTCAGACAATCTCACAGCACATGCATCTCTTCCTCTAAAGTGTTTGGATAACATGGAAATTAATATCAAAGAAACACCTATAAAAATAGCAGTCCAGCTTCTTAGACAAGCTGACTTTTAAACCTTTATTGTGATGTAAACTTAAGTAACATTGTAAGTAGTTCTGAGATATGTTAGCTTTAGTGTATCAAAATTGTTTAAAAATGAACAGCCATTTTGCCTTTTATATTTCATCTCTAATTGCCTCTAGAGCTGCTGCAAAGTTTCTGGTTAATTAACTACTTACCTACTGATATGAGATCAAAAGGCTAAAGAATCTTTGGATATTTTAGCAGGGGAAAAATTGTAAAGAAGATATAGCAGTGTTCCCTGTGTCTTTACTGAAATAAGGACAGTCTTTACTGGAATAAGCCACAGGACAGGGAGACACCTTCTTGATCATGATCAGACTTATTACAACCAACCATGTGGTCCGCATCCATCTCTGAAGTCTGTCATGATCCATCTTAAAATTAGGTATTTCCTCTTTTACACTGCTGGAAGCTGATTACAGAGTATCACTGATTGGGTATTTTCTTCCAGTGCCCACTCCAAATTCACTGAAGATCACTCAATCTTTTGGTCTGAAAATTCGGCATGAAATTCTATTACTCACAATTCAAGGCAATGTATACAGAGTGCAGGAAAAAAAGTGAGTTTGGCCACAGGATTTCAATATGTTTTAGAGTGCCAAGGTGGGATGACTGCAAAAATATCTCACATGGCCTGGTTAATTCGAGACACAATGTTGTAGATAACAAAGTTTCATTCAATAACTAATGGAGCTCAATCTTTTCAACTTATCAATGACAAGTGAGGAGAGGGCTGTGTGGGATGGTTTGACTGGGCAGGTTTTGTGTGCCATCCAGCATCAGCCAGCAAGTCAGGGACAGAGGAAGCCCTTGAAAGGGGGTACAGTACCCCAGGCACCAGAGAGGTGCATGGTAGGTGAGACATTTGCTGCAGACAGGCAGACACAGCCACAGACATTTAAGGGCCAAAATGAGAAGAAAATTACAGTTTCCCCCCTCAGCTCCAGTCATGGGCCCCGTGAGTCTCAGGAACTTCAGAGAGGGTGCACTGAGGCGGATCTGCAGGATGTGAGCCAGCTGTGCACAGATGCCTGCCCCTCTCCCAGAGTGCATCCCTGAAAGAGCAGGCTGTTTTATTCCTACTGGCACCACAATCCTCCTCCAGCCAGTACTGCTCCAGCACATGAGAAACCTGTTTCCTCTACCCTCCAGAGACCCCTTCACAGGCTATACCAGAACCAGATTCAAGACATGGAGGGCTCATGTACGTCCCCTTTTCCCTACTGGGGGTGCTGGACAGGAGCCAGAGGCTCTGTCCACAGGGATACCTTGGAAAGCTAATTTTCCCTGCCCCCAGGAGCTTGGGATATATTTCTGACTCACAGCTAGGAAAAAACTGTGTTTGTCCCACTACTTCTACTCACACATAAGAAATTAAACTGTGGAGCAGCAGTCAAACTAAGAGGTTGCTTGCAGGTCAGGCTTTTACAGAAGTTTTCCTTTCTTTTCTTTCAAACATCCACTGTCCCCCTATGCCCATTCTGCTTTCTTTACCTGCTGCAAGTCCAAACAGGAACAGGAAGAGATCAGGGCACAACCTTCCATCTTTTCCCTCCTCACACAGTCATACAAAGACTTCTGATATATATACATATATATTTATACATATGATTAATTCTTGTTCCAAAGGAAATGGGCAGCACTCAGCGGGTGTTCTGAGTTCATGTGGGTACGACGAATTCAAAAATTAGCAAAAAAAAAAAAAAATCTCAAAGGAGCATGAAACAATGTGGGGAAGAACATCAATGGAACTGGCAGCCTGTGCCCATGCAGGCAGGGGCTTCCTCTTCCTGGTAAACAGATCGCTGGTCCTGCCAGAAGTCAAATATTATCATCTACAGCAGGCACAATTTCAAGTCTAGTTCTTAAGGAATACTCATTTTTAGTCTTTTTTTTCTTTTTTTCCTCTTTGTTTTGTCATGATAATTCTGCTTTATTCAACTCTGCTAACCTTAGATTTTCTTTTGTTGCCATCAAGGATTTCCTATGACCATCAGACAAAGTGCTTTATTTAAGTACAAATAAATTAACCCACTGCATTGCCTGTCTTGAAAAATTCGTTATCAATAGAAAGGTATTTAAGCAGACTGAGTACTGTACCTTTGGTATTCAACTTCTTATTAGACTTTGTATTTGTGTTGTTTTTCTTTAAAACCCCTATCAAGAGTTTATACAATGCTGATTCAAAGTAAGACAACTCTATTTCCTTCAATAACTGACTTTCTTCCACAATTCTACTTGCTACTGGTCTACTTGCTACTACTCTATTTCCTTCAATAACTGACTTTCTTCCACAATTCTACTTGCTACTGGTCTCCAGGTATGAAAATAAAATGAGTATAAAAGATTCCTGAAATAAAAGATTCAGGAAGAAAAAAAAAAAGGAAGACCCACACATTGATTTTGCCTGCTTTGAAATTTCTTGTACCAAATGTCTTCACAGTCTATGACAGAGGTTAGCAAAACTACCCAGCAGTATATGCTTTGTAATGCACCCAAAGTAATTTTTGCTGATATCCTTAACAAGGTCATGTAAACTATTTTTCTATCTTATCTTTTTCCAAAATTTAAAAGCAGTTTGAAAAAGTCTACCTTATTTTTTCTCTCTAAGGAGGTTTTGCAAGGATTAGTCTCATAAAGTTTGGAAAATTATAAACTTCCCCATGAGCCTGAATTCTATCATTTTGTTCATCCTTTTTCTCATAAATGTAGCTTTGTAACTCTGTCTTTAATTCTCACACAATGACAGACAGCTTTGGATTGGAAAGAACCTTAAAGATCATCTAGTTTCAACCTCCCTGCCATGGACAGGGACACCTTTCACTAGAGCAGCTTGCTCAAAGGACCCACCTCTGAAGCCTGTCCAGGTCCCTGTCAATGACGTGCCTCCCTTCCCATGTGTCGATCGCACGGTGCAGCTTGGTGTTGTCAGCAAACTAGCCGAGGGTGCACTCAGTCCCACTGCCGATGTCACTGACAAAGATACTCAACAGCCCTGGTCCCAAAACCTACCCCTGAGGGCACCACTCGGCACTGCTCTCCACTTGGACATTGAACAGTTGACCCCAAGTCTTTAAATGTGACCATCCTGCCATTTCCCTGTCCAGCAAGTAGTCTATTATCTGGCTCAGTCTTTCCTTTTTGATGCCTTCCTTTGCAGACTCAGTGTATTTTCTCTCCAAACTTCTGGGCATATGTTGACAATACTTTTTAAATGGTCACAATCTGAGAAGAACTATTCTGAAATGCAATTCAGTTGATTGTTAATAGTAGTCATCAGAATACTTTGTAATTATTCCTGTGAGAATACTTTTATAGATTACATGAAAGGATGATTGCAGAGGAAAATAACGGCTGTCTTGAGCGCCTGTTATTTATCTGGAAAGCATTTTTAATAAAGGAAAAGTTTCTGGCATACATTATGTAAATGTTGCATTGTTTCAAATTCTTGTTCTTAGCTTCTCTTCTATCCAATTTTCTAAAATACTTGCCTTTGTTTTGAGTGCCTCTACATCTAGAAATGCAGAACTATAGCAATTTGTGACAACTAGCTCTACTGTAGAAAGCATGACCATGTGATCTGGGAACTTGTCATATACATACTATTAGTCTTTTTTCTTGCCATCAATTAAATATAAATTAATTTCTTTCATGTTGCAGTCTGGCATATTGCCATGGTTTCACCCCAGCCAGCAACCAAGTACCATGCAGCTGCTTGCTCACTCCCCCACCAGCATGATCAGGGAGAGAATTGGAAGGGTAAAAGCTAGAAAATTCATGAGTTGAGATAAAGAACAGGGAAAGCAAAAGCTATGCACACAAACAAAACAAGGAATTAATTCCCTGCTTCCCATAGGCAGGCAGGTGTTCAACCACCTCAGGAGAGCAGGGTCTCATCCTGTGTATGAATTACTTGGGAAGACAAATGCCATCATTCTAAATATCCCCTCTTCTTCCTTCTTCCCCCCAGTTTATATACTGGGAATGATGTTGTATGGTATGGAATATCCCTTTGGTCACTTAGGGGCACCTGTCCATCTGGGTCTTCTTGCAATCTTCCATGCACACCCAACTTCCTTGCCAGCCTGGCAATAGGGAGTGCAGGAAAGGCCTTGGCTCTGTGTAAGGCCTGCTCAGCAATATCAAAAACATCTCTGCATTATCAACCCTGTGTTCAGTACAAATCCAAAACACAGTGTCATACCAGCCACTGTCAAGACAGTTAACTCAAAACCAGCACACATATGAATATATATCTCTGCACAACGGACTCACACTGATGTGAGTGTTGGGTGGCAAAATGAGTCAGTGAGCTAGTACAGAAAGTTTTCAGATTTTTTTACGTACTCAGCCTAAGGTTAAAAAACAAAAATACATTTTGCCCATTTTCTTCTTGCAATACAGCCTAATAATACTTTTTTTTTTTTTTTTCAGAGAAGCTCTAGAATAAGGACACAATTCTAACAGGACTCCATCGGCCCTCATCTCTATTATTATCTGACTAAGGAGTCAGATCTTTAATGACATGCCACACATGTTAAGCCAGTAGGAATTTCCCCGCAATATCCTGTATTACGTTTCTTTCTAGTTTCCATCTGCTTAAAGGAAGCTCATCAATGACCCTCTCCTTCATCTATTTCAGTCAAAATTTACCAGCTTTTCCTTACATAGGTGATTGCATTCAGATACTGGGATCCACTAGAATTAAAAATTATAAGGGAAATGTGATATTTCTCCTGATATGAAAGAATTGGCTTATATTCACCATTTCAACCCTGGAACACGTTACTACTGAATAAATCAGGTTTGCTTCTGCCAGCAAAGAACTCAGCCTTCCTCAGGGCTAAATACAGTGCTCAGCAGAGCCTGACTTATCCTTAAAACATGGGGATTTTCCAGCTGCAGGGAAATCTCCTTCAGTTTCTCCTCCTTAATAGCTCACTGTAAACTGAACAAATAAAATCATGTAGAGGGATTGGGAAGGAACCCAAAGCCAGATCTGTGTGTCTGTGTCCGTATGCTTGAATGTGGGGGGAAGTCAACAAGGCTTGTCCTTAGGAAAATGTGACCCTGCTTTGGTCCAGTGCAATTCCTCTGACTCCTGCAAGAATCCAGCTAAACGCTAAGTCCTGCAGCCTTGGAGAAATAGTATCCCTGTGTTCTAGTTTCGACCAATGACAGGGTTAATTTTTTGAAGTAGCCATGAGAGGGTGGAGCCTGGAGCTGTGTGGGCAGGGCCAAGATATCCAGCTATTCCACCCTGTCTGATGTCATGGCCAGGGGACGGGGCAAGGAGGTTTTCTCTCACTTTCCGGAAAGGAGGTGCAAGGTAGTGGTGCAATGCTGGTCCTGACTGGAGGGTCTGTCCACCAGTGTTCCATCATAAACAGAGATCACTCCCTGACAAGCCTGATGCAGAACAGACCTTCCCCTACCGTTAAACAGAGACTAAATTCCCACCAGAAAGGAGAAAAAGTCTTATTTAATGAGTGAACTATGGCCACACACTTTTTTCCACAAGGAGAGGGGAAGTGTGTCCAAGCTCCCCAGAATGTGGCACTAACTATTCTATTCTAACTGGTTTTATGAGCTTTTCAAAGATGTGCATAGCTGGGTGACAGAATTTACTGATGGCATTTATGTATACAGGACTGTAAAGTCTAGGTCTAGTTGCAAAACATTGCTGGAAGACCTTGAGACCAAGTACCTGAAGGGTAGGAAAAAAAGGCAGATAAAATTTAACCTACCAAACTCACAGTAATGTAGAAAGGACAGATTAATTCCCTGGACTTCACAAATAAAATTATGAAATCGGAGCAGACCGTTACTCTGTGGAGGATTAATCCAAATCTTTATTTAAATATAGTATGAATTATCCAGTTTGATGGAACTGTTATCATCTGAGACTGTGGATAATTATCCTCTGAAGTTTTTTATACTCGTTTTCTGGATATGTCCGCTTTCAGCTCCAGGTCATTAGATATTTTTTTCCCCTTTGTTTGCCTGTGTTGCCAAATATTACTTTCCCACTTAGCTACATGAGCAGTGACCAAGTCACTGCTTTGTAAGTCCCTTGCTGTGGGGATGACCGTGGGGCTCCTGCCTCCACCTCTGCTTGACACCACTCAAGGCTCCTCATGGACCCCAGCAATGGCCCTTTTGCCTTGCCACAGGAACCTGAGTCCCTCAAGCCGGAGCCGAGCAAAGAGCCACCTGAACGGGGGAGAGAGGAGAAGCAGGAGGAGGTGCAACTGCAAAGGGACTTTTACTGGTGGAGAAACCCATGCTGCATTTTTCCCCCTCAAACTCCACTGTCCCCCATGCTCACTCTGCTTTCTTTGCCTGCTGCAAGCCCAGGCAGGAATGGGGAGAGATGACGGTACCCCATACCTTCTCTTTCCCCCTTCAGGCATGTGGGGGTTTCTGACACTTTCCAGTAGGTTGTCCATGGCCCAAGCCTAAGGAAACACATTCAGCACCAGCTTGTTCCCTGTATAATAGTCTGATAGACAGGTGTAAGCTCTCCAGCAGCTGTGGGCAAAGGGAGCTCCTCTCCTCCACATCTGCATGAAACTTGCCTCAAAATACAGTTTCTAGTTCATGGGCCCTTTGGTCAGTCCTTTTGGTCCTTTCCAGAAACACTTCTGGGAGTTTTCCTTATTGTTCCAAGCACATTTTTTTCCTGAAGTTTGACATTTTGTTCAGGTTCATTTAGTTGAAGTACTTCCTTGTGACCAGGAAGATGGCTTTAACAAGGAAAAGTCTTACAAACAGACAGAAAAATTTGACAGATTCTAAGAAATAGAATAAAAGCTGCTTTTAACATTTGTAATTTTATTTGCTATTTCCTTTTGCTGTTTATCCAAGTTAGTTATAGCTGAACCCATGAATCTGACAGTAGTACATACATCCTGGAATGAAGAGAAAATCGCAAAGCAGAAGTCTGGCCATGAATCACTTATTTAATACCTATAACATTTCCTTAACAACAATTTAATTATTTGACAGGTCTAAAATAAATGCATTAATGAATAGGAAGAGTAATTGCGGGACTGAGACCATTCTGAATTGCCAATTTGTCATGTAGCTCATGATGGTTGTGATCTTCTTCCAGTTTGTATACCATCTGTAACATAAGGCATGCATATTCCTCCCCTATCTGAACTACAGCCTAAAAATCAGCCTGTAACAAGATCTAAGCCGATCAATGCTAAATCTTTTTTTCTTTTGGGTCAAAACTAGTTTGTCCAACAGTTCTATGTGTGACATCTCAAAATAAGGAGAGATAAATAGAAAATAGTAAATTTGCCTTGAAAGTCACAGAAACTTTTTTTAAGCAAGGTTTTCTTCTTCATTTTGAGTCATATATTTAATCTGTCTCAAAAAGTGGTGACTGCAATCAAACATCATTACACTGTACAGCATTACACTTAGAGGAGCTAAAGATCCAAATCCAGCTTGGCATCCCATGTCTGTTTCAGGGCTCTTATCGGCGACATTCAGATGTTTTAAAATGCTGGCCTTGGTTGATCTTGGCAGTGAAACAGCAGAATTAAATACTTAGTCATTACAAAATGAATATGATGAGGAATTGTAATCCAAGCAAATCATACAACGAGAATAAACAGGAGAAGAGAAAATAACAAAGGTGAAAGATACAAGGAGTTTTTTAATGATAATGGCCATGATTTGCTGATGTCCATCCAAAAAAGTGCATTGCAGTGCTGCAGAGTAGTTGACAAGCCAACAGAGGAAAATAAAAATAAATGAGACTTAAAATAGATAAACGTAAAATAGCATAGTTATGGAGAAAAAAATAATTGGCAGAGATAGAAAACTGGAAATTACTGTTTAGAAAAGCAATAATGGAGAAAACCAAGCCCAGAGCTATAATAAATATATTAAAAAGGACATCACAGTGGATTGTCATTGCAATGTAAATAAATGCCAATCTGTGCTGCAAATAATTGAAAAGGATATCTCCTAAAACAAAAGAGGTAATCATAATTCTGCTCAGCCCTCTCCGACTGGAAGCTACTTGTAGTTTCATTTTGTATCTATTAGACCCTCAAGTGTAGCATATAAACTAATAGCATTGTTGCTGTCTTTAAAAAAGACACACTAGTGTCATATATGTGTGTATATTTATGCATTTATGTATTCAATAAGATGGCAGAAAAAAAAGGCAGTGGTACAATTGCAAGCATTCTTTGGCAATATATACAGGTGCCTGTGAGAGACTCATTTTGAGGGACAGTGATACTTTTTTGCTGCAAAAATTCCACCAGAACCACTGTACTAAGTCGTTGTTTAACATAACAACCTGTAGCAGACAGTCAAGGAATTAGTGACATTTGGGCTTTCTATCTAATAGCTCTGCTTCTCAGTTTATCAAATAAACTGAGTTGAATCAGCCAGTCAGAGGCATAGTTAGCATAACTGAATACCTTGCTATTCAGTTTTCTAGGTGTGACTAGAAGGCAAAGATATTCACAGTAATCTCCTGAGATTTCATGCATTCCCTGTAGTATCTAAGATGGGACTGACAAGCTGTGCAATCATGACGAGCAGTCCTGCCAAAAAGCTTTGCGAGACACACTCCAAAAAGGTAACCTGACATCAAAAGATTTTTTGACCTCGGACAGTGTGAGTGCAGGGGTTTGCAGATGAGTATCCAAGGTCTCTTCTCTTTGCTTTTTCTATGTTAGACAGTCTGATCACAAAATGTGTTTGGGATCTGTTCCCAGGAGTTTTTTTCCCAGAGAAAGTCCTTCTTGCTCTGAGGATGGCATCCCCAATATTGACTTTTTCTGGGGTGCTACTTGCACAGCTGTTCCTTACTGGTGCTTTGTTTGAAAGAAAGAGGAACACTGTGACCAGAGAAGGGAGTGAAGATGAGTGCAAACTCTGCTTTCCTTTACCTTTGTAAGCAAAGTCCTTATGGGGCCAGCGCCACCTGAAGGGATGGGCATAGGGAGAAGAGAGAGGGAGAGGTGCGGTGCACAGTGAAGCTCCAAGTGGCATGGCATAAGTATGGGAACAGCACTACTACCAGCAGTGTGAGATACATGAATCCCACTATCATTTCTTGCATGTGTAAATATTACTGCAGAGGCCCATTCAAAAATCAATACCAAACCCCCATACATTTGCTTATAGATAAAAGCTTTGACAATATACTTTGACAAACATAACTAGACCCACCATCCCCCACTGAACCTGGCGTGTATAAAGCCATGACAGCCCAGGTTTAATTCACCAGGTCTTGGTTGCTTCTCTTCTCTAGTCTCAAGTGTTTGCGCACTGATTCAGTTCATGCCACTCATAACTCTCCCATCTTAGATTAGATCATAAGCTGTCTGCAACTGCCACAGCAAATCTGTGAGGCTTTCTCCCCTCTGTAAGAAATTACATTGGAATCCCATGAAAAGACCTTTCCAAAAGCAACATTTGGGTAGCTACACCAAATGCTGAACCTGGAATGTTTTGGAGAAAGCCATCTTAAAAAATACCAAGCACACTGTAAAAAGTCATCTAGGTAACTACATCCCTATATCTCATCCTACTGAATTTCCTATTAAAGGCATCATTTCTATGCTTTGGTTGATCCAGTCAGTCTCTGTAGATTAAAATAAAAAAATCTACATGGAGGGCAAATAAAATCTGCAGTTTAACAAAGACGAGGCATGAAATCTAAGAAACTGGCATTTTCTCCATTGCTGTTAATATATATATAGATAGATAGATATTTCAGGTTGATTTATCTAGATCTTATCATATTGCTCTCCTGCCTGTTCTACCAAAAAAAA